>JAVIAB010000092.1:129244576-129524576 GCA_032433765.1 Megaustenia siamemsis
TTTAATGTCATGAAAGATATACTAACAACAAAACAAATATCAGCAGGGCTGAAACTAAGAATGGCAAAATGTTACATCTTCTCAATATTCCTGTATGGTGCAGAAACACGGACATTAGACAAGAAACAGAACAGAAAATTGAAGCCTTTGAAATGTGGATTTATAGAAGATTAGGCAGAATTGGATGGAAACAAAAGATAACAAACGATGAAGTTTTAAAACAACTAAAAATAAAAGAGAACTGCTGAACACAATTAAGACAAGACAAATTAAATTTTTGGGGCATGTTAAAAGACACAACAGCCTACTGAAAGTAATATTGAAAGGAAAAATACAAGGAAAAAGAGGCAGCGGCAGACCAAGACTAACATGGACGAGTAACATCAAAAGATGGACAAGTCAATCTATATCAGCCTGCACCACCAAAGCAAGAAACAGAGTAGAATGGCGATCCATGGTAGCCAACCTTCGTTGCAGAGAGGGCACATGATGATGATGATGAGGAAAAGTTAATCCGTGGTTTATTAAGACGCTACCCTCCCCTGAGTTCTTGGGTAGTGAGGTCCGAACTAGCTCTCTCGGGTAATGGCAACAAGCAGGAGGTCCCGTGTGCACTCGCGCACGTCAAACAACCATTTTCAGTTGAAATTGAAAAAAAGTAGGCCACAAATATGGCCGCTCACAATTGTCAGCAGAACATACCCACACCATAGATCTCAGGTCGTACTACGGAGTTCGTGCACATGTGCTGTGATTCTCCTCGTGTTTTCTCGTCATTATCGAGAAAGATATTGCAGCACCTATGGGTTAGTCCAATGTGCGGTGATGATGATCCTGGGAACAAACAAATCAAGGTTTAGAAAGATTAAACTGAATCTTGAATAGCAAAAATCTAATCAGAATGAAAAAAAAAAAGAAAAAGAAAAGAAAGCAGAACAATTTGTTTAGGAGATGCGAATATCTCAAATGTACATCAGTTTCACAGATAGAGATAGATAGATAGATAGATAGATAGATAGATAGATAGATAGATAGATAGATAGATAGATAGATAGATAGATAGATAGATAGATAGATAGATAGATAGATAGATAGATAGAGATAGAGAGAGAGAGAGAGAGAGAGAGAGAGACGTGTAGACCTTGGGTACTGTGCAAAATATGGACATTAAACCAGCGAGTCCAGCATACAGGGGACGTGTAATTGTGCTGCAAGATAAACAGTTTCATCCTGATAGGAATATCGTCACTTGCTGCTTTGCTAGTTTCTTTTCTAAAGACAAGATAAAGATGAGAAAGAAATGATCGTTGTTCATTTGACAAAGTGCGTAGAAATACTTCTCATATAACTATATACTCAACAAAGCCAACAACAACGTGTAAGAATTAATTATGAACGTAAACCAAATTGTAGTTAATAATAGATTGATAAGTCTCTCTACCCATAGTGTACATGTTTACTCTTTTACCTTGCCAGTGCAGCTAGTTCGACTTCTACAACTTGCATGTTGATACAACGAAAAGTATCTTGGTACAGGGAGACAAGCGCATAAAATTATTATTGTGCTATCGATATTCAGTAATCTCCCATAATATATTTAAAATTATAATAATAATAAATTATATATAATAATAAATATAATAATTATAATAAATTATAATAAATTATATATAATAATAAATATAATAATAATCCTCTCACCACTCCTCTTCATCATATATATGGACAAAATAAATCAGGAAACAACCAACAACAAGGACAAATCAAATAATAACATAGAGGTAGAAAACTCCAATATCAACGAGCTACTCTTCGCAGATGACCAATGCCTAATATATGAGGATGAAAACTTGCTACAACAGCATTTAACATCTCTAGATAAAAGTTGCACAAACTACAGTATGAAAATTAACACAGCAAAAACTGAGGCTATAAGAATAAGCAAATTAAGACACCCATTAAACATTAAGATCAAAGATAAAGAAATAAAACAAGTAGAGGATTTCAAGTATTTAGGCACAGTGTTCACAGAAGATGAAAAACTAGACAGAGAAATTGACATGAGCATACAAAAAGCAAATGCTGTCACATACTAGCTTTCACCATTGCTAAGACATCTAAACATTTCTATGCCAGCTAAACAACAAATGAAAAATAGCATTTTCATACCAACTTTATGCTATGAAAGTAAAATAGATAGATGCAGTGACAGAGACATATAACAACAAAAGAAAGTCATTAATTCAGACAGTTCGAGCAGCTCAAGAACGATAAATGATATAAACCACGACACCTTTTAGGTATCAGTGAAAAGAGAAAAGAAGGAAGAAGAATAATAATAACATATTTTACTGATGATACTGTACTCCTAGCAACAAATCCTAAAGATCTACAACAATTACTTAATGAAATAAAGATGACAAGCAGAAAATATGGATTAATATGAATATCAAAAAGACTAAAACTTGATCATAAAGAAAGAAAATACTCAAAACCCACAGGTGGATATCAAAATTGAAGGAATAAATCTGGAGATAGTTCAGAAATACAACTACCTTGGGTATACTATAATCAGTGATGGAAAATGTAAAACTGAAAAAAAAAAAAAAAAGAATATGAATGGCAGAAAGTAATTTTAATGTCATGAAAAATATACCAACAAAACATGTAATAATATTTATTTATTATTATTTGTATCCAAACATATAATACCAGGACTAAAACTAAGAATAGCAAAATGTTATATCTTCTCAACATTCATATATTGCGCAGAAACAAGGATATCAGACCCAAAAAAAGCAGAAATTGAAGCCTTTGATATGTGGATATATAGAAGTATTGTTAGAATTCGATGGAAAGAAAAGAAAACAAACGATGAAGTTTTAAAACAACTTCAAATGAAAAGAGAACTACTAAACACAATTTAAACAAGACAAATGCGATTTTTGGGCCATGTTAAAAGACACAACAGCCTACTAAAAGTACCCGTGAAGGGGAAAAGAGAAAAATACAAGGTAAAAGAGGCAGAGGCAGACCAAGACTAACATGGACAAGTAACATCAAAAGATGGACAAATCAGCATATGCCAAACTGCACCATAAAAACAAGAGACAGAGAAGAATGGTGCTCCATGGTAGCCAGCCTTCGTTGCGGATATGGCACTCGATGATGATTATGAATATATTATAATATTATGGAAACAGCTTTTGTGAGACACTCATTAGTGATTGGTGCTAGATGACATACATCCACAAGCAGTATATAGTATTTGACATATGAGACAAGATTGCTAGTTCCTATCCTCCATGGCAAACCATGGGGAACCGATGACGACCTCAAACACAGTCCAGTTCGTGACCCAAGCTGATCTTTTTTATTTTCGTTCGCCATCTTTTACCTCTGACGAAGTCCCTAGAGACTAGGAACTGAATTTTGTTCATCCGTTTTCTCCATGGCAGCCGTGTGCATAGGGGTCCCTCGCCGCACAGGCAGATAACTCCGTCTCCGGAGGTACTCATATTTTTTCGGTCCATGAGTAATTGACGTTTCAAGCCGGGTCTCGCTACTGAGCCCAGAGTTGGTTGCCTCAGAGAGAAATCATAAATACAAATCTAAACTAGCCGGGATTTGAACCCACAACCTCTCTGTCTCGAGGCCGGCGTCTTGCCTCGAGACCAACCAGTCTCCATCCAAGCTGATCTAAACAGTAGTAGTTGATCTATGAAGAAACTTGTCAATTTCTCCATGGTTCATGTTACTATTTTCTTTACGTTTTGTGCTTTAAGTGTTGATATTCATTACAATGATATCAGCTGTAGAAAAAGTGGTTCCTGAAATGAAATTACACATACCCGAAGTTCTACTAAAATCTATCTTTGTAGCCATACCGAAGAAGTCAGGAGCCACTGATTGTGAAGACCATCGCACTATTAGTCTCATGAGCCATATGACTAAAATATTACTAAGAATAATCATGAGACGTGTATGGAACAAAATAAAACCAGAAATAAGTGAGGAACAATGTGGATTTGTGGAAGGAAAGGGCACCAATAATGCAATATATATCTTAAGAACATTGATAGAAAGATCTATAGAGGTAAAGAAAGATCTATATATGTGCTTTATAGACTACACGAAAGCATTTGACAAAGTAAAGCATGTGGAAATAATCGATATGCTGGAGAAATTAAACATTGATGGCAAGGATCTGCGAATCATAAAAAACATGTACTGGCAGGTATACGAATTAACAACCAAACAAGACAATTCCAGTATATAAAACAAGGAGTCAGACAAGGCTGTGTTCTGTCACCGGATTTGTTTTCACATTACAGAGAATATATTATGAGATCAATAGCAGACAAAAAAGGAATTGAAGTTAACGGTCACAACATAAATAATTTGCGATATGCGGATGACACAGTCTTAATAGCAGAGACAGAGAACGAACTACAAGAAATGATAGACATAATAGTAAAAGAAACCAACAAGAAAGGTCTCTGTCTGAATAGTAAGAAAACAGAAGTAATGGTTATATCGAAGAAACAATCACCACCATCATGCAGCATAAAAATAAACGAGACAAATCTGAAACAAGTGCAACGTTTCAAATACTTGGGTACAATAATAACATCAGATGGGAGATGCACCCCAGAAATAAAAAGCAGAATAGCTCAGGCCAAAATGGCATTTCAGAAAATGAAAAATATCTTATGCAACAAATCTATGTCAATAAAAATTAGAAAGAGAGTTCATCGGTGCTATATAGAACCAATTCTGACCTATGGAAGCGAATAATGGACAGTAGACAAACAAATGAAAAGACGATTAGAGGCCACAGTGATGGGATTTCTCAGAAGAATGTTGAAAGTTCCCTGGACAGCTAAAAAGAACAATGAGGAAGTTCTCACGGAGGCCAACACAAAAAGAGAGGTCTTAAAAAACAGAAAGAAGCAATCAACATTTTTCGGGCACATCATGAGAAGAGGAAAGTTGGAAAACTTGGTTACAACTGGCAAAATAAAAGGAAAGAGAGATCGCGGGCGACAAAGAGAGAAAATACTGGATAGCTTGGTGTCATGGCATGGAAAACAGTCAACAACAGAACTGATACGATGCACTGTAGATAGAAGATTGTGGAGGGACATGATCACCTACGCCAACCGGTATAGCACATGATGATGAAATGAAATTGCAAAATATAATTCTACTAATAATAATGACACATATATTAGTTATGTTTTACATGGTCAGTGAGACACAACATGCACACATGCTGCGTATCGGCTGTAATTTCTTCTTCAGGGACATGAAAACATACACACACATACACATTTGAAAAACAATTTTAAGAAGTAAAGATCTTACCCAAAGCTTGAAGGATTTTTTAAAAATAATTATTTTCTAAACGTTTTTTTTTACACTCTGAGGTGTACATGTGATGCACCAACTACTTAGATACGAAGCTACTTAAGACAAAACAAATCAGATAAAAGATGACAATGTGCTCGTTGTGATGAGTAAAAAAGTGTGAGCTAGCCATTATATAACTTTTCAGTTATATATCTACACACAGCAATTTGATCTTGATCTTTCCAACGTCACGGAATCATCATCACATCATCATCATCATCATCATATCATTATAATTATATCATCATCATCATCATCATCATCATCATCATCATCATCATCATCATCATCATCATCATCATCATCATCATCATCATCATCATCATCATCATCATCATCATCATCATCATCATCATCATCATCATCATCATCATCATCATCATCATCATCACTATTATTATCACATCATCATCACATCATCATCATTATATCATCATTATTATATCATCATCATTATATCATCATCATCATCATCACCATCATCATCATCATCATCATCATCATTATATCATCATCATCATCACATCATCATCACATCATCATCATCATCATCATCATCATCATCATCATTATATCATCATCATTATATCATCACCATCATCATCATATCATCATTATATCATCATCATCATCACCATCATCATCACATCATCATCATCATTATAACATCATTATCACCATCATCATCACACCATCATCATTTTATCATCATCATCATCATTATATCATCATCACTATCATCATCACCATCACATCATCATCATTGTAACATCATTATCACCATCATCATCACACCATCATCATTTTATCATCATCATCATCATTATCACCATCATCATCACATCATCATCATCATTATATCATCATCATTATCATCATTATATCATCATCACCATCATCATCATCATCACCATCACATCATCATCATTATATCATCATCACCATCACCATCACATCATCATCATTATATCATCATCATCATTATATCATCAACATCATTATATCATCATCATCATCATATCATCATCACATAAGCATCCCATCATCATCATCATGATCATCATCATCATCACATCACATCATCATCACAACATCATCACATCATCATTATATCACATCATCATTACATCACATCATCATCACATCATCATCACTACATCACATCATCATCATCACATCATCATCAAATCATCATCACAACATCATCACATCATCATCACATAACATCATCGCATCATCATTACATCACAACAACATTACATCGCATCATCATCATTACATCACATCATCATCATCCTCAGAATTATCATCATCACCTTTGCATCATCATCATCATCACGATCCCATCATCATCACCATCACATAATCATCATCATTATCACAATTATCATCATCATTGCCATCACACCATCATCATCATCATGATCCCATCATCACCACCATCATATTATCATCATCATCATCATTACCATGATATCATCATCACGGTTATCATCATCATCATAATTATCATTATCTTCATAACCATCACATCATCATCATCATCACCAACGTTATTATCAACCATCATCATCACCATCATTATCGCCTTCACCATTACCATCACCGTCATTATCACCATCCTCATTATCACCATCATCATTATCACCATCATCACTATCACCATCATCATTATCACCATCACCATTACCATCATCATCATTATCACCATCACCATTACCATCATCATCATTATCACCATCATCATTATCACCATCACCATTATCACCATCATCATTATCACCATCATCATTATCACCTTCACCATTACCATCATCATCATCATCATCATTATCACCATCATCATTATCACCATCATCATTATCACCATCAACATTACCATCATCATCATTATCACCATCATCATTATCACCATCATCATTATCACCATTACCATCATCATCATTATCACCATCATCATTATCACCATCGTCATTATCACCATCACCATTACCATCATCATCATTATCACCATCATGATTATCACCATCATCATTATCACCATCATCATTATCACCATCATCATTATCAACATCACCATTACCATCACCATCATTATCACCATCATCATTATCACAATCATCATTATCACCATCGCCATTACCATCATCATCATTATCTCCATCATCATTATCACCATCATCATTATCACCATCACCATTACCATCATCATCATTATCACCATCACCATTATCACCATCATCATTATCACCATCACCATTACCATTATCATCATTATCACCATCATCATTATCACCTTCATCATTATCATCATCACCATTACCATCATCATCATTATCACCATCACCATTATCACCATCATCATTATCACCATCACCATTACCATCATCATCATTATCACCATCATCATTATCACCATCATCATTATCACCATCATCATTATCACCATCATCATTATCATCATCATCGTAATCATCATTATCGTTATCAAAGTACCGTGCTACTAGCCTAGACGATTATGTCTCTCCACAATACTCTCCAATCGCCACGATTGTTTATCATTGATGTTGTTAACCTTCTACCAAACCATACACAACTATCACGTGTAGCCACAACCCAAGATAAACCGAGTTTGAATCATAATACTCTATTAAGTACACTCTCATTAATCACTCTCCAACAGACAGCCATAGAAAGACTTCAACATGTCTTTCTAGAAAATTCTCCCACTTCAAGTACGCTCAAAGCAAATCTGCCACCACTTTCTGGTGTTTTCGTGGACTCCTTGCGTGACCACACAGGTCATCTTGAAGGTCCGCTGTAGTCATATGTCTGACCAAGATTAATAACACAGACACCCATTTTGGATCGAAGGGAGGACTAAGTAAATGGCACATGAACAGTTTTCTTGGAAAAGGCGGCCTGTGCCCGTGACGTCACATTTACTCTCCAGCAAGAAAGATCAGTTTAGTGCACCAGCTTTACCGTAGCACTGCATTTATTTGCCCGTTAGCTACTCAGTTTTAGCTGGAAGGTTTTTGTCTGTTTCCAGCAGTCGATGATAAAGTTAACTTGTCTTGCTGTTTCCGTTAACACAGCAAATTGAATGCCTGTTTGAAGACAGCTAATAGCACCTGAGCTATAAGCCACCAGTGACTCATAACTGAAAACTTGTATCAGGAGCAATGAATGTTGAGCCGGTTAACAAAAAAAATTATCGCAGACCTGGTAAGGTAAAGGTAAATGTAAAGTACGAGACTTGAATCTGCGTACTGTGAATACAACGCGAGTTTCCACCCATATGTGCTCGGCCGGCTATCCAGAAGTGTTCGGAGACTTCTGGATAGTGTCGCTTCAAGCATCGAAACTCACGATGCGAGGCAACATTCCTAGCCTTCCCAGAGAAATACTCTGGTACCCATTTCTGCCAACGGCTGGGTCGACCGTGGGGGTATTTTATATCCAACTACGAGTACATAGCAACCACTGCTTCCAGCGGGAATCGAACACGGGTTGTCCGAACGTCGTAGCCCAGACGAGTGTTTTTTCCCAACTAGGCTACCGAGGCCCCCCGCAGACCTGGTGTAAACAACAAAGCAACGTATCAACGTCCAGTTATCGTTGTTTTAAGCAGGGCGATGAAGAGAAGTCATTTTCGGTTGAAGAATGTGTTTAATTGTGCTTGCATTGACCTTTAAGCAGTGCCCCACAATATAGCTGCAGATTTACGACCAATGTAAAGTCAATGGAGTGTAGTAACGAAATGCAGTTATTGAATACGAAACGCAATTATCACATCAAGTAATTTCGATACGTTTGCTAAATAAAAGCCATAAAAAGCGATGCCTCCCACACAATATCCCACCCACCGAGTAATATATTGAATGTGTATCATAGAACGACTTGAACTACCAGGTGGCTGCTGTGAAAGCAGCATTTTCTTTGAATATCAAATGTACTGGCCGAACCGCCCCTACGATCGTTCTCTACCTTCTCATTAGCATATACTACATGGATGACTAGTAAGCTGACTACTGGTTTCAATGTCAATGAATCAAAACGGACAAATTGCATACTCAGCCACCTTTTATTAACTTTTTTTTAAAATAGACTGATTAGTTTAGCATCAGGAAACAACAGGTAAAAGAAAAAGAGGAAGACCCAGGGAGACACTGAGAAGAACATTGATGAGAGAGGCAAGAGCAGCAGGAATCGGCTCCCTCAATGAGATAGAACTGCTTGCACAGAACAGAGACAGATGGCGAGATTTGATAAAATATCTTTAAAAGAAACTGCTAGAACAAAAATTCATATAGGAGAAGGTGTATCTTGGTCTACGCCCTATGGGCCGGTTACGGCTCGAAAGGTCAATAGATAGATAGATAGATAGTTTAGCATTGCCGGTATGGATCCAGGAGGGAAGGAAAACCCGGTATTAAAAAGTCACGCTATAGTCGAATCTGTCTGGTTAAATGATGCAACATACGTAACTTTTTGTAGACCATAAAACAACTCATTTTTCCCGTCCACTACTTGTAAGACAGAAGACTTGTCAGGCGAAGTCAGTATTATAATTTCAAAACAAAATATATATTTCTCCAATTTCTTGCAAATATTGACCGTCTCTATTTCACAATATCTCCCAGGTGTACGTGCCATGAATTCTGCTCTTTATTGTCGAGTCGTCTGAGAAATTGCTTTCCTGAAGTCAGTGACTGGCAGACTCACACAAGATCGATGGTCTCAAGTTTCTAGCAGGAAAACCGGCAGTTCGCACTGTTCACGTGGCGTCATTTAATTATACTGCTGGTGATCTTTAATGGCCATCTCAAAATTCAAGAGCTGAGATTCCGAAAAAAATAGTAACCCACAGGCGAAGTCCAAAATCTGGATCAACATTTTATAATCACATATGGAAATATGTGACATAAAAATTATGTTTCATTAATAAATCTAACATCAAAGTTGTTTTATTTCATTAATGAATCAACGCTATTGACTATTTGTCGCTTCATCTTTTTACATCAGTCTAATGATATTTTATGAGCTTGGTAATTCTTCAGAGATGTGGTACAGAATAGCCGAGGCAAAGGCTGCATTCTGAACTATGAGGAATACATTAAGCGAACGTTTTAGTCAATAAAAATAAGGATGAAAAGTTTCGAATTTTTGATGGATGCGAATCATGGACAATCAGACTTTCAATTATTAAGGAAGTTATACAAATTAGACCACCGTAAAAAAAAAAAGTTTATTTCAAAGAATAGAAGGAAACAAGGAGTTTAGGTCTATTTTATGAGAAGGGAAGAACTGAGGGAGAAGAAGATATAGAGAGAGAAATAGAGAGGAAGGGCGCAAGGCAGTTTAAGAGAGTTGTTTGATATCACATTTGACAAGATAACAGAAAAACAGCTGTCGCGGCAGAAAGTTATAACTTGATCACTTACACAAGCAGGCACGGTACTTGATGATGATAACGAATTATAAAGATTGCTCTGACATGTGGGGGACTCCAGGGAAAAGACGTGGCATTACTGGCTTGTGGTGTAGATCATACGAGTAGATCCACTTCTTTTGGACCCGACTTTTTGAGAACACAGTTCAGTGTTCTCTGCAGCTACCTGCCATTCCTAATGAATTAGATATGTACATACCTGGTTTTTTTTTTTAAACTGAATTGACTTGGATTCAAGTTTCCTTAGAAAAAATAGAAAGTAATTAATTCGTTTCTATTTGTTCAAAGTCAGAATCAATTGTTTTACCACAAGAAATAATAGAAAGTGAATTAATTCGTTTCTAGACCCTAAAGAATATCCAATTTTGATCAACTTAAGCAAAAAATACACATTATGTAAGACACCACCACCAAGATAGCGATAACATAATTAAATGTCCTAAATAATAAATTAAAACATGAAAACAATAAATAAAATACGTAAATTCTATGTAATATATTAAAATTGCACTTAATGTATCTTAATGTCCCGTGGTTGGTGGAGAGGAAGAGAAAAGCTACTATTTGGAAAAAAAGGGGGGGGGGCGGGTCTCGTTCAATAACAAGTCAGACACTGTACTCCTGGTGTTATTTCTATGTCCTTATTCTGCTTCTTTGCACTACTGGTTGAGAGTTTCGTTTACTTTTCCTTGTGTTTAAATCCGCCACACGTGTACAGCTTTTATGCGTCACAATAATTTCCTTTTTGAATCAGCAACATTACAATCTTCCTTATTGCATTTGTTGCTTTCACACTTATTTAAGAGACTGTGATTATATATAATAAAACATGCCACAGATAGTGAAAAAAAAATTACTGAAAACAGGCGAGCTTTACACAAGAGTGAATGATTGCACATTGAAGCACACACGATTCTTCGAAAGTATTTATAGTTGGAGTGAGATACTATGCAATCCATTTTTGACAATAGAAACAAGAAACAGAGTTCTTAAATGTTATGTAGAGCCAGTCTTAACATATGGATGTGAATCATGTACAATAGGACAACAAACAAGAAAATTGCTGGAATCTGTAGAAATGTCGTTTTACAGAAGACTTTTGTGAATACCATGGACAGCTAAGAAGAGTAATGAAAATGTTCTAAAAGAGGTCAAAGCAAAAAGAGAGCTAATTTTCAATATTAGGAAGAAACAATCATCATTTTTTTGGCCATGTAATGAGAAGAGAACAAATGGAATATATTGTAAACTGGAAAAATTGAGAGACGAAGAGATAGAGGGAAGCAAAGAGAAAAAATAGCAGACAGCTTAAGAGAATGGCTTGGCAGAAGGTCAACAACAGAAATGATAAATAACTGTTGAGATCGAAAATTGTGGAGCGACATGATCACTTACGCCAGCAGGCCCGGTATCTGATGATGATGATGATTCACATATGACATTGAATCACAGCAGATTTATCGAAAGTATTTACAGATGACATTGAATCACACCTGATTCATCGAAAGTATTTATAGATGACATTGAATCACACCAGATTTATCGGAAGTATTTACAGATGACATTGAATCACACCAGATTTATCGAAAGTATTTACAGATGACATTGAATCACACCTGATTCATCGAAAGTATTTATAGATGACATTGAATCACACCAGATTTATCGGAAGTATTTACAGATGACATTGAATTACACCAGATTTATCGGAAGTATTTACAGATGACATTGAATCACACCAGATTTATCGGAAGTATTTATAGATGAAATTGAATCACACCAGATTTATCGAAAGCATTTATAGATAACATTGAATCACACCAGATTTATCGAAAGCATTTATAGATGACATTGAATCACACCAGATTTATCGAAAGTATTTGCAAATGACATTGAATCACACCAGATTTATCGAAAGCATTTATAGATGACATTGAATCACACCAGATTCATCGAAAGCATTTATAGGTGACATTGAATCACACCAGATTTATCGAAAGTATTTACAGATAACATTGAATCACACCAGATTCATCGAAAGTATTTATAGATGACATTGAATCGCACCAGATTCATCGAAAGCATTTATAGATGACATTGAATCACACCAGATTCATCGAAAGCATTTATAGATGATATTGAATCACACCAGATTCATCCAAAGCATTTACAGGTGGCATTAAAGCACAGTTGAATGCAGTGATTTTAGAACAATCAGCCTAATGAGCCATATTACAAAATCTTGCTAAAAATTATACAAGGAAGGATTCAGAATAAAATCAATACTGAATTAGATGAGCAGCAATTTGGATTTAGGAAAAATAGCGGGACAAAGGAAGCCATATTCTGTATGAGAACACAAATTGAAACGTGCACAGAAGTAAACAAACCAATATATGCCTGCTTCATAGACTACACCAAAGCTTTTGATAGAATACGCCACAAACAACTTATAGAATGAGAGATACGTCTAGATGAAATGGGCATACTTTTAATATGTAATTTATACTGGGAGCAAACAGCAATAATAAAATATAACAAAGAGAATTATACACCCATTGATATAAAAAGAGGATTAAGACAGGGATGCATCCTATCACCAAGCTTGTTCAATCTATACACTGAGGAAATCTTTAAAAACATCACAGTGATGCCAGGCCTAAACATTAATGGAAAGATAATCAATAATTTAAGATATGCTGATGATACTCTACTACTAGCAGAAACTCCTAAAGATCTACAACAATTACTTAATGAAATAAAAACGACAAGCAAAAAATATGGATTACATATAAATATCATCATCATCATCATCATCATGTGCCACACCGGTTGGCCTAGGCGATCATGTCCTTCCACAATCTTCTATCTACAGTGCATCGTATCAGTTCTGTTGTTGACTGTTTTCCATGCCATGACACCAAGCTATCCAGTATTTTCTTTCTTTGTTGTCCGCGATCTGTCTTTCCTTTTATTTTGCCAGTTGTAACCAATTATTCCAACTTTCCTCTTCTCATGATGTGCCCGAAAAATGTTGATTGTTACTTTCTGATGTTTTTTAGGAGTTGCCTTTTTGTAAAGGCCTCTTTGAGATCTTCCTCATTGGTCTTTTTAGCTGTCCAGGGAACTTTCAACATTCTTCTGAGAAATCCCATCTCAGTGGCCTCTTATCGCCTATTCATTTGTTTGTCCATGATTCGCTTCCATAGGTCAGAATTGGTTCTATATAGCACCGATGAACTCTCTTTCTCATTTCTTTTGACATAGATTTGTTGCATAAGATATTTTCAATTTTCTGAAATGCTATTTTGGCCTGAGCTATTCTGCTTTTTATTAATATGAATATCAGAAAGACTAAAACTTGATCATAAACAAAGAAAATACTCAAAACCCACAAGTGGATTTCAAAATTGAAGGAATGGACCTGGAGACAGTTCAGAACTGCTATAGTCATGAGAACATCTGCGCGAAAGACATTGCCTACGAAGCTAATTTTTTAGTTAGCTGTGTGGCAGTGCTCCATAGTGTTTGGCTTTTCGTGGCAAGGCGCTGTGTCACTGAGTACGGGTTCGATCCTGCTTTGGTCCATATTTTTTTCTGTTGTTGATTATTTGTCAATTTTTCCGAGTGCTGTAAACATACCTCTTCCTCTGAATTGATTCGCTGATTATCGCATCTGAAGTTTCCCTCTATAATAATATTCATTTATTATTATTTGTCTCCATACTATAACCAGTGATGGAAAATGTAAAACTGAAATAAACTAAAGAATAGGAATGGCAAAAAAGTAATTTTAATGTCATGAAGAACATACTAACATCAAAACAAATAACACCAGGGCTAAAACTAAGAATATCAAAATGTGATATCTTCTCAATATTCCTATATGGTGCAGAAACATGGACATTAGACAAGAAAACAGAACAAAAAAATTGAAGCCTTTGAAATGTGAATATATAGAAGTAAAGGTAGAATTAGATGGAAAGAAAAGAAAACAAACGATGAAGTTTTAAAACAACTAAAAATGAAAAGAGAACTACTTAACAAAAAAAATTTAACAAGACATATGCGATTTTTGGGGCCATGTTAAAAAACACAACAGCCTACTAAAAGTAATCTTGGAGGGGAAAATACAAGGTAAAAGAGGCAGAGGCAGACCAAGACTAACATGGACTAGTAACATCAAAAGATGGACAAAGTTAGCCTATGATATCCTGCACCATCAAAGCAAGAGACAGAGCAGAATGGAGCTCCGTGGTAGCCAACCTTCGTTGAGGAGATGGCACTCGTTGATAATATTTGAAGCACACCAGATTTATCGAAAGTGTTTACAGATGACATTGAAGCACACCAGATTTATCGAAAGTGTTTACAGATGACATTGAAGCACACCAGATTCATGAAAAGCATTTACAGATGACATTGAAGCAGACCAGATTTATCGAAAGTGTTTACCGATGACATTGAAGCACACCAGATTCATGGAAAGCATTTACAGATGACATTGAAGCACACCATATTTATCGAAAGTGTTTACATATGACATTGAAGCACACCAGATTCATGGAAAGCATTTACAGATGACATTGAAGCAGACCAGATTTATCGAAAGTATTTATAGATGACGTTGAAACACACCGGATTCATCTGAAGTATTTATAGATGACATTGAATCACACCAGATTAATCGAAAGCATTTATAAATGACATTTTATGAAACATAGAAGCATGATTCGACCTCCGGATCAAAGTTCCCTCGAATTTAATGTTTGAACTCTGAAAAGTTCGAAGTAAGTTTGTTCGAAGTACGAGCCTTCAATGTCCTAAGTTTACGTCATTTGTCAAGTCTTATAACAGCGAACAGCAAAACAAATATTAAAGCTATAATTTACTACTAGATTTTAAACCTCGATAACTCGAAGACTCTCGAATTTTGATTGGTAGGTTTCATAAAAAGAAAAACTGAAACGAAGAAATTAATTTTACTCATTAAAACAATTGTGTACTTTAGAAATGTTGAACAAACGGAAACATTTTCACCAAAACAAACTCTATTTTAGACTGGTTATGCACTATATATACCCTCTATGCGATTCCTTACAATACAAAGTACATATTAAAAGAGAAGGCGTAAGAGCCAGATACATACTCCGGGTAAGATGGATTTACACCACCAAAGAAGCGCTAGAAATAACATCAACTGGCAATTATTGAAGCCGATAAAAGAGCGAGAACCAGAACTTTGTATATCCCTCGACACCCAAACGGGCACAAGAGGAAGGGAAGAAAGAAAGAAAGAAAGAACGAAAGAAAGAAAGAAAGAAAGAAAGAAAGAAAGAAAGAAATAATGCACTTATATAGTATTAACTGTGTAGGGGTCATCTGATATAAAGAAGTCGGTAACCGTTTTTGTTTTAAATAATAAACCAGAGGAAGACACACCTCTCTTGAAGAGGAGCAATGAGTTATAAAATTGATAAAGAAACAAAAGTACAAACATCAAAGCATGACTGCTTAAAAGCAAGCATTAGAAATGTTGAGCTTGCAAAAAAAAAAAAAAAAACAACATAAGATATATCGTATGTAGGCCAACAATGACCTAATATGATTATCCCTGTCCCTTATAAGATTATCACTGTCCCATACAGGATTATCACAACCCCTTATACGATTACCACAAACCACTCTGGCAGTCTAATTATATAGTGAACGACTATTGAGCCTAATAAAGAAAAATTAGATGCGCGAAGAACACTATGCATCTAATGTGCTGATTTGAGTCTTTTGAGTTCTTATGACAGCTAAGATTTTTGAATGAAAAAAGTACGTTCTTTTATTCTTTAGTAGAGATTTTGTAAATGCGTGTTTTAAATTGTCCCTAGTGAACTTCACTTCACTACAGTGTGGGAATTACCCCACTATTTACATAAAAAGCTAAACTTGTGATATTAACAATAATTATGTAACTTTAATTTCTAATTTACTCAAATGCACGCTGGATTTTTTCATGTGAATCCAATATTATTAATAAATAACAATTGTTTTAAAGGTAATTTTCATTAATTATTTTTGGTAATGAAACGTAGAAAGATTTATAAACAAAATTTTATGACAAAAATTAGAAAGTTTATAACCCTAGATCTATGACTCATGTGTTTACGATACCGTAGTAAGAATTGCAACCATTTAATTGTAAAATTAGGAGCTCTAAAAATTGTATTTTCTTTGAACTTTATAGGTCAACAACAGAAATGATAAATCGAGATCGAAAGTTGTGGAGAGACATGATTACCTACGCCAGTAGGCCCGGTACTTGATGATGATGAGATATAGAGGGCTAGTTTATTAATCAACAAAGCACACTTTTCCTGTTGATCTACGTTTTTATTTGCATACAGACAGCTGTTTAAGAAAATGATAAATTTACCCCGCTGTCCTACTCGGTAAGTGGTTTGTGGACGTCTGTAACATTTTAAAGAACATAATACTCTGAATAGACGCTGAGGGTTTGTTGTGGAGTGGAATTCACAAGCAATTATCAATGGAGAGAAGATTGATAGCAACGTTTAGGGGCTTTAATCTAGTATTTTTGGTCTTTCATCTTTCCTTAAGCGAGTTACTGTGTCTTGAGAGAGAGAGAGAGAGAGAGAGAGAGAGAGAGAGAGATGTGAATATTGTTATTATTATCATGAATTTTAAAATGTGCACATTAAATGCTGAAGAGTGAACTAAATGACCTTCACGATGTGTGAAGTCTGCCTTTGGAGCTCGGATACAAACCAGAGTTGGGAATTGACAATCCGATAAAAAACCTTTTGGGAGCAGTCTTGGAGGCAATCGAATTAGTGTAGAAGAGTTTATGGTGTCTTTAAACCCAGGACTGTTAGCGACCCACAGCTGATAGCTTGCGCCAGGATCGGTGAACCAAAACCATCCAGACCCTGCTCCACCTCTCCGCGGTGCCCCCAGTAGCAGACTAACCTGTCTAGCCTGGCCAAGCGAGCAGGGATCGAAGAGGGAAGACAACCCGGTACACAAAATTGTCGTGCTGAAGTCGGATGTGTTGGGCCGAAAGGCGCAAATATAATAGTTATATTGCAAACAACAACACAACGCAGACACGTCCACTTCGTCCTTGTAAGGTCGGATGATGAAGAGGAATATTCTAGTCTACCAGGATACTCTAGAATACTTTAGTTATCGGGCGAACGCAACCAACCAAACCCAGGACTGTAGAGAGTTGTGCGGATCTATGTTCTTTTTAAAAATGATTTGTGGATGATTTGCAACAAAGTGTTATGGCGTAACGGAAATGTTAACAAAATAAACGCCTAATAGATCGCGTGTGAAACTATATGGCAGCGATTTACCATCTGCCAATGAACGGACAAGCACAATCTCTATAGATTCACCAGCTATTCTAGAGTAGGAATCATTTCAAGGGAAGAGGTATGTTTACAACACTCGGAAAATATTCTCAAATAGCCAACAATAAAATAAAACAAAGAACAACAGACAGCCCGAAACAGGATCGAACCAGTACTCCTCCACACAGCGCCTTGCCTCGAAAGACTGCACTGCGGTACACTACCAGCTAAGCAACCTAGGTTCGATCTTGCTCATGACTGTCTATTATTGTTTGTTTTTGATTGTTCTTATTTATTATAATTTTCCGAGTGTTGTAATCATACCTCTTCCACTGAAATGACTCGTTGATCTGTCGCCTCAGACATTTTCGTTCATTAAAAATATTCTCTTCTTCCTTTCAAATCCATATGCAGCAAAGGTCTTCAACAAACACATGCCAAGCTATTCTGTTTCTTGCCATTCTTTTAAGATCATTCCATGTCTTACCAACCATCTTCGTATGTGCTTCCACATTTTTTTCCCAAGAATGTCTTGGTCTTTCTCTTTGTCTCTTCCCCTGGGGATTCCAAAAAAGGATATGTCCTGAAATTAATCTCAGTTGGCTTCTGCAGTGTGTGTTCTATCCAGTGTCATCGTCTTTGTTTTATCCATTTGTCCGCTGACATGTGGCTGGTATTTTTCCACAATTCTACGTTAGTAATTTTGTCCTGCCATTTCCTACACTTTCTTCTGCGTAAGCACCCATTACATTATTGATTTGAACATTTATATTTTTTACTTTAACCTATTTATGGCAGTGTTCTTGTTATTTTATTTTCTGATTTGACTTGTCTGTGATTGCTAACCTTGATGTTTGTCCTTGGCAGTGAGCTATCACATAAGAAGATAACTCTTACAATACATTAGCACATTCAATTAAATTGAAAACTCACAATGATTGTAACAATATCACATCAGTCTATATTCTTTGGGAGCCTCGATAGCTCACTGGTTAGTGAACTAGACTACAAAGAACAAGAGGTAGGGTTCGATCTCAATCGACGGCTCCCGGTTCACCCAGCCTTAAATGGGTACCGAATTTTTTTCTGGGAAAGTAAAGTAGCACGGGCGTAATACCGACCACATTACCCCGAAAATCATGTGTCGAAGATCTGTAAAATTTATGGTCACTAACACCATATTCCCTATACGCCACCTGGCGTGACGGGGATGCTTTACTTTACTCTTTTTTTTACTATATTCTTTGTATCAAAGTCTGGATATAACAATCGACGGTGTATATGCGGTCACGCCGTGTTATACCTAACATCTCTGAATGTTCTTATGGTCTATCATTTCAACTTGACATTTGCTTGCATACTCAATTATCAATATCCTTAGAAACTCTGTAGACAACGCTTCTCTGGTTAAGTTACAGCCGTCTGGGAAATAATAAAAATAGCCCAATAAAGCAATACATTATGATTAGAAAATGGGTTGGATTAAACGTATACTAGGAAAACATGATTCAACATAATAACAGAGGCACTTTCATGGAATTCACAGGGAAAGAGAACGCAACGAAAGCCCATGCACGCATGGAGAAAAGAAGTCATGGAAATTTTCAATTTTCAAGAATATTGGCCTAGGTTGGAAAAAAGTAGAGAAAATGTCGAAGAAAAGGGATGGATGGAGGGACCATTAGTATGTGGCTTATTCTCAGAGAGGAAGGTGGCCTAAAGGGCTTAGATTAAATTTGAATTATCTTTTGTAAAAAATGCGAAAGCGTTATTACCAGAAGACCAACATCAACAGTTGTTCACATATTTCAACCATTACAAGATACAAACTGGCAATACTAAGTCTTTCTTCCAGTACCAGTCTCATAACTTAGCCATTTTGTAATCTTTCTGGGGTGTCCGCTCTGGCAATATAAATACTGGATTGGGAAATAAATACAGCACATTGACAGCTGGTTTAACAAACCTTTCGGTGGTAGAAAAATTAACTAAATTACGATTTGATCATAGACAGTGCTGAGTTCATTATGATGTCGACCTGACAGTCCAAGGCTTAACCAATATTTGCAACCTGTCGCGCTCCAGAGTTATTCACTTCAAATAAATTTACCTTATTTCTGATTTAGAGATTTATAAGTCTTTAAATTTATATTTGTATGTCAAGGACAACAGGCCTGTAGCTTGAACACACATATACCAACACAAACACACACACTCACTCCCACATAGTGTGCAAGAACCGATTCTGTAGACGTGAAGTGCCAATTCTGAACACCACGCAGTGGCACAGAAACAATAGAATTACTGAGAGCACCCCGTTATAAACCAAATATGATGGAAGAGCACTAGCGCTAATGACATTTGGCTACCGGCACACAACATTTAACGAAGGGCAAAGAGCCACTAGACGTAATTTGGTGGCTAACTTCTCACTTCAGAAAAGCGTGATTTAATTAATACAATGAACTAGGGTGAACATGTGTACATGATTTTTTTAGAATTAGGGAAAGCAGGTTATTTATTTTTACTTATTCAGGACAGCAACTTCAGGAGCAGGACAGCAAAAACAGTACACAGTTTAAAAACCGAAACAAAATATGGAAAGAAAAAATACCAAGCGGGAAATGTAAACTTCAAATATTCAACTTAAATATATTATCAACCTTACCTGCGCGTGTGAAAGTTGGAAAAACAATTTTAAAAAGATTTAGAAAGTGGACAGTTTTGAAGACAAGTGCTTAAGAAGGATACTCTGTGAATAATGAAATGAATGCAAGACTCCTACAGAAATAAGAAAAATGGCCATACAACCAACGATCTCGTCTACAATTAAGAAGAGAAGATAGTCACATGTTTGCCATGTGTTGATATGAGACAACAAACGTGTTTCAAAACACTCTTCTCTGGGAAACATCAGGACACAGAAAAAAGAAAGACTTAGAGAGACGCAGAAAATAACTCTAATAAGAGAAGTAAAGTTAGCAGGCATAAAGTCATGATTTAAGATCGAACATATTGCCCAGAGGGGAGCCGCGATAGCTCAGTGGTTAGTGAATTGGACTACAAAGGACAAGAGGTAGGATTCGATCCCAACCGACGGCTTTCGGTTCACCCAGCCTTTAATGGGTACCGAATTCTTTTTCTGGGAAAGTAAAGCGGCACGGGCGTAGTACCGACCACATTATCCCAAAAATCATGTGCCGAAGGTCTGTGAAATTTATGGTCACTAACACCATATTCACTATACGCCACTTGGCGTGACTGGTGCTCTTTACTTTTTTACTTTTTATATTGCCCAGAATAGAGATGGGTGGTGAAAAGCACAATGGGCTCTGCGTCTAGAGGCATTGGAAGGATCTAGATAAAGAATAGTAAAGCGGCAGGTCGGTCTAGAGATAGGACGTCGGCCTCGGGATATAAAGGTCGCGGGTTCGATTCCCACAACAGACTGTGGAAACATTTTAAAAAATCTAATTCGTGACTTTACCCTTCCTTCGTCTCTGGGTAGTGAAATGCAATGCCTAGTCCTCTAGGAAAACAGCGAACAACAGAAGGTACATTCTAAACACGTTAAAACTCCGTTGAAATTGGAAAAGAGTAGGCCAAAAACAGCCGTTGCCCTGGGTAAAAATTAATATGAAAAAAATGTACCCAGACACGTTAAATCTCTTGACAATAAAAATATGAAAGTACCTCTAAAGTTAGAGAATATCTGCCTGAATGGCGGGGTACACCTGATCACACAGCTGCCGGTGTGAAAATTGAGGGGGAAAAAATTATATTCACGCAAAATTCAGTCCCTCGGGACTTCGCTAGAAATATATAAAGCTAACGAAGGCAAATAACCAGGATAGTGCAACTTCTGCTACTACTTACACTAATACACTACTAGCAATATGGTTAACAAACGATTGATTAGATAGTTAAACAGTGAAGTTAGAGCCCCGACAGTGAGACCGCAGGTGTTTGTTGAGAAGCGATCATCAAGCACTTGCACGATTAATTTCATCATTACACCGCCGATCGACCACGACCGAACAAGGATGTCGTCGCAAACACGTCATTATTCACATTCGCGAAGTAGTCACTAACGGCTACTAGAAACATATTACAGGTTATAAGCGGTTCTGTAACTCTAGTCCGCAGATCCACCCCCCCCCCACCACCCCAATCCCCTCCATTTTCCCCTTCTGAAGGCTGCGATGTGTGTACAAGAGGTTTGCGAAGCTTGGAAGAAGTGTAACAATCTTTTGCTGTTAAAATAGAAAGACAGATGCACTAAAGGAGTGAATTCATGAATACATGACAGTAACAATGAAAGGCAAGCACATGGTTCGACAAAAATGTCGCCGGCATGGGTGTGTTCAACCCATATGTGAAAAGTCTGTGACGGTGGATGGGGCAGATGAATCAGAAATGATCAACGGCCCAGAAAGCGAAAACAGCAAAGTGTGTGGTACACATGAGGCATATTCAGAACACGAAAGACGAATGTGGCTGACCACCGTGAAAGAGATTGGAGCATCATCACGTACTAGACCAGAGGAAGCCATGGAGAGGAATTCGAACTTATGTCGGAGGAAAGATCTTAAAATAAGTTGTTGGAATGTTAGGACTCTATATCAAGAAGGGAAATTGGAAAATATGATTCAAGAAGCAGAAAGAATAAATATAGATATTTTAGGCATATCAGAGACAAGATGGACAAATCAGCCTATGACAACCTGCACCATCAAAGCAAGAGACAGAGCAGAATGACGCTCCATGGTAGCCACCCTTCGTTGCGGAGACGGTACTCGATGATGATGCTGATGATGACGAAAAATGAAAATTAAGCATATATCGAAATCTTAGTCTTTCTCCTTTGAGTAAAACGTGGCTTTTAAAATCTGCGATCTTCATTAAAAGTCAAAATAAAATTGTTATTAATATCTGATAGCAAAATATGTATTCAGCTAGCGAATTACCCTAGGTGGTGATATAAAAAAAACACGTGACATTTCTTGCGATTGCACAGTCAGAAGCCGCGGGAAATCAGTAAATTTTAATCTTAGTTGAATTTCGAGAGAAAATAATGTGACTGTTCTTTTCTTCCATTTATGTTAATAAAACCACTTGGTTACTGGCAAGTAAAGTGAGTTGGATATTATCGCGAGTAGTATACAAGGGTGTTTTGAGCAAGGATTTGAACATTTTGTTCTGTATCGTGCAGCACAATCTTGTATCGTGCAGCTCATTTTGGCACCATGCAGCATTGGCATGTATCGTGCAGCACAATCTCGTCGTGCAGCATGGCCTGCAATCTCGACCTCGTTTATCGCGGGTGGTCGGTCTTATCTCAAGTGCTTATCTGAAGTGGTCGGCCTCGCGGGTGGTCTTATCTCAAGTGTGCGGGACCAGTGGTTCTAAAACTTGTAGGTGTGTTTGGAGACCAGTGGTTCTGAAACTTGTAGGTGTGTTTGGAGACCAGTGGTTCTAAAACTTGTATGTCAGTCTAAAACTTGCTGGGGGGTCGTGTTATCATCAATGTGTGATGGCAACAGGAGGTAAATATGGAGACCAGTGGTTCTAAAACTTGTATGTCAGTCTAAAACTTGCGGGGGGGGGGGGGGTCGTGTTATCATCAATGTGTGATGGCAACAGGAGGCAAAAAAGGCAAAGGGGGTGTTAGTGCCACGTCGATCATCATCGGGCCACATCATCGGGCCACCTCGGGTGGGGTCGTCAGGTCGCTGGTCGGCGGTCGCTGGTCGTCGCTGGTCGTCGGCGGTCGCTGGTCGGCTCGGGCAACATCATCATGTGTAGTGATTAATGGTCGTCGCTGGTCGTCGTCGTCGCTGGTCGGCTCGGGCAACATCATCATGTGTAGTGATTAAATAGTGACGCTCTCTCTCTCTTATCATCATCATCATCAAGCCACACCCTCAACATCATCCCTTTATGTCTTATCATCACCAAGCTACACAAATTGACACATCATCATCATGTGTCACCCTCATCATCATCACCAAGCTACACAAATTGACACATCATCATCATGTGCCACCCTCATCATCATCATCATCATGTGCCACCCTCATCTTCATCATCATGTGCCACCCTCATCATCATCATCATGTGCCACCCTCATCATCATCATGATGTGCCACCCTCAACATCATCATCAACCCACACCCTCAACTCTCTCTCTCTCTCTCTTTCACATTCACGCTAAAGCAAAACAAAAAAGTCGCTCTATATTTCACATATATTTATTAATACAACAAATACACGACACATATGAGAAAATATATATATATATTACTGTCCGAGTGTTGATAATTTTATGCGTCCGCGGGCCCCTCGAAGCCGAATTAGCCACGGGGCGAGCAAACGATAAATGATACGATCGTTTATGTGCTGTCTCGATGAAAAAGGCATGAGAATTCTGTTAAGTTTCGCGCCTCGACACTTAAGAAGTATATAATAAGCACAATATAGACCGCACGTGTTGGTAAACAAATCTTGCAACACCCGCGGGTTGAAGACGAATGGAGCGTGTGAGTTTTGCTCTATAAAGTTTAAAATATCCACATGTCTGGGAGGCAAACCGTAGGAATCGAAATACTCACATTCGCCGAGCCCGTTGTAAAAGAGGGCCACCCAATGCTCACCGGGTTCGTGTGCCGGGTCGGTGTTTATGACAAACGCTGCGGTCGCCGTTGGGTCGATGCTGGGAGGTAAGTGGTTTCGTGGAATGACACTAACAAGGGAACAACGTCGAACGAAAATATCCGACATCAAAAGGTTGTAAATCTCCATCGTGTTCATCTTCTCTCTCGCTTAAACGGTGAAGTTTGTTAGAATCTGCCTTGTCTTCGACACCTCGAGCACTGAGTCCAACTCGGCGTAGACGATGACTTGTAGGGGAGTAGTTGTGGGAGCGGCAAACTTGAGTTCTATCGACAAGGGTCCGCTTGTGGCTAGCTCAAAATGGGAGCCGTCCAGTAGACTAGACGAGAGGTCAAAACCAAATAGACAATATCCGTCCTTGAACTCTCTATAAGCAACGTTATTCCCGGCGTCTTTACCAATCAGACCCATGGCCAGATTTGTGCCGAAAAAAGCTCTCGCGTATTGATTTAGTTCAAAGTCCATAGTTAGAGGCTTTCCCGAGATGCATTTCCCGTCGACCGTCAGGTTCATATAAATCAGACCAAAGTGTTGAAAATTGAACGGGTTAGCTGAATAAACGCCGTTAAACGCACTGGCCGTAATCAGACCTATCACTACACGGGTCGGTGTTTGAGACAAAAATAAATTGTCTTGACTGTGGGAGAACATCCCGCTAGCGATGGAAAATGTCTTGATGGTAACCCTCTTGATCGGGTACCGAGCATTCCCGCTCAAGAGAGCCTTTTCGTGAGCCAGAGAAATCGCGGGGTTTAGCTTAGCTTTCCTGACCACGAGCGCGGCGTAGGTGATAACACTCTTGTAACCCGCAGACCTATCGTGAGTCATGAGGCTGAACACATCCTTCGAGGGCGTGAGTTTAATCTTTACATCGACTCTGTTTAACATGTAACGATCCTGCACAAAGACATCAGAGTGCAAACGACCCATCATTTCAACCTCTTTACTACCCGAAGTCAAATCGCGCCGTGTTTTAAAACCCTCATTTTCTTTCAAATCGTCATGGTGGCCAGCTGTGTCTTTGTAGAACAGAGCGGCCGTCAAGTATCCCGTTTTCGCATCCTCCCCGTAGTTTAGCGTAGCCTCAAACACCGCTCTAAAAGGATAGGTATTCTCCGACGGTGTAACCAACGTGTCGTTTAACGATACGTCGACTTGTGAAAATAGACTGTGAAGGTAATTGTTGACCGGTCCTACCTCAGCATCGGGTGGTACACTATCACCATTCGGGAGGGTGATCTTGACCCGCAGCTGCAAAAACGTGTTGAAAAGATCTAGATACTCCTCGCTGTTTCCAGAAATGAAAAACTCTATCGGTGCGCTATGCGACAAGGCTGCGATCGGACGAATTTCAATAAACTGGCCAGAGTCTAGAGATGTCTGTGTGGGTGGAACGCTAAATAAATCCAAACCAGAGTGAAGACATTCGCACGATTTGGGGTGAACGAGGGACATTATTAGTCGAAAATATCCTTTGCCACCCTCGTCTTCTTCTTCTTCTTCTGGTTGTACACCGAATGAAGGGGGAACTGTCTAGCTGTCGGTTTTATCCTCTTCGTAACCGGTTCTCCCGGTGGGGGTAACTTCATAACTCGTTTTCTGATTTGTCGTAAACCACTTCCTGATTGGTTGTTATCACGCAGGTGGTTTACGGCCCCGTGTAGCAACCGCTGACCGGCCTCCTTAGCTCGGTCTTTGAAAGTTCCACCGACATTTTTCCCGGCTAATGCGTCCTGTGCGACCTGCAGACCGGTCCCCAATCCTTCTCTGAGCAAGGCCTTACCGCCGGTTTTTAACCAGGGTAAAATAGCCCTCCCGATTCCACCGAAGAAACTACCGATTCCTCGACCGCTCTGACTTCGACCTCCTATAAACACGGGCATCCCATCACCCGCCTGACAACAGTAAAAGTCTTCGTATAACTCAACATCGCGATGAAGGGGGGGGTGTGTCTCACCATTATACCAGCTCGAGATTTTTCTTCACTCGAAAGTGTACCGTTAGCACCGACGTTCCGCTGGTGAATGG
Organism: Megaustenia siamemsis; assembly: GCA_032433765.1. NCBI lineage: Eukaryota > Metazoa > Mollusca > Gastropoda > Stylommatophora > Ariophantidae > Megaustenia > Megaustenia siamemsis. The sequence goes on from JAVIAB010000092.1 coordinate 129,271,511, forward strand.
AATGGTTTTTCCGTGTTCGTTGGCTAAAAGGATCTCGACGGTATCGAAGGAAAATCTACTCAGGGGTAGGTAGTGAGGTTTATCGTAGATCTGAAACACCGAGGTGTGATTTCTATTGAGAACAGGCACGCTCCTTAGTAGAGGTACCATCACATCTCCGACCGGTCTGGGGGAAACGAGATCGCAGTAGACGTAGACATTCTTCGCAACGCTTTCCAAGTCCATTACCCCCACGCTGAAGATATCGGGAGCCGTGTCTGATATAGAGGCCGTGGGGAAGGCTAACATGTTTTTCAAAGTGTCGCTTATGGTAACACTGACTCCTTTTTCGTAAAGTTTCAAGATGGCTTTATTCACCTCTTTTGCGTAAATGAATCTCATTTTCTTCCCTTTCGCATCCCCGTTCGACTCATCCTCCGCTTTTATGATCGATGCATTCAACGCGCCGATGAACGCATCGGGTTTCGTGTATAACCCAGGCTCCAATGTCACGTTGAAATAAAATCTAGCGTCGCAAATATCGTCGTTAGCGAGAGATTCGTATTGAATCCAGACATCACCCTCTATTACATTGAAATAATTTAGCGGAAACTGTATCTCCACCAGTGCGATCTCATACTGCGCCGAAATGTCAATGGTCTGAGGGAGTTTAACGAAAAAGTGGCCGGGGTTATTATCCTTAAAAAGGTCCATAGATGCATTGCTGGGTAGGGTGACATAAAAACTCATTTTTTTTACTCGTTTCACCGTCGCCTCTCCAAGTTTGGATTCGGTAGCATGTAACCCAAACAGCTGGTCAGTAGGGCTATCCACAGTTTTCCCTCCTTGGCGTCTGACTTTTCGGTGGTCAGATTGAACAGCGAAACCGCGACAACGGTATATATAACTACCACTTGACAAATAAAGACAAGTTCTAAATAAGGGGATAGTTTCCCAAACACCGATCCCCGGTGTGGTTCGCTCTCTATCCTCACTCCCGAGTTTACGGCTCGCAAATCGGGCTCTCCGCCAAAAGTTTCCACTTCTTCGTCTTCTTCTGCTCTCATCTCTAGTTTTTGTACCTGACAATGTCCTTGGACGGTATCCAAGTGTTAAATGAGGAATCGTACCCGAACCATTTGACTAAACTCTCTCTTCGCCCGAATGATGTGCGTCGCTCGGTTATGATACTCTCGATTCTGTACTCGTGCTTGTCTCCAACTTTTTGAATTTCCGGTGTGTAGAATGACCCCTCTATCTCATCACCCTTATCGTCTTTTAACACATATGTAACGGGGTTTGTTTCATTTACGCGACTGATGGAAAACAGTTCCTCCGTCCAAGCCGGGGCATAACCCTTTTTAAAATTGGCTCTGCCCAGGACCAGTCTAACTCGATCACCGGGCTTATACAGGGGTCTTTGAAATTTTAAGTTGCGTTTGTTATTATACAACGTGTTCCATACCTGTTCGTGATTGTCTGCGTTGACGTCGACCGGTGCCATTTTTATACTTCTGTGATACGAATGGTTATAACTTCGAAGTAGGGCGGGTAGGACTCGGACATAAGACAGCTTATTGGATTTCGTGAAATATCGCCACATCCGTTGTTTGAGAGTCCTATTAAAGCGTTCTACCACGGCGGCCTTAATATCTTCGTTCTGCGTAGTGAAAAATTGAACGTTGTTATCTGCGAGGAATTTCTGAAATGTTCTATTCAGAAACTCTGACCCCTTATCCGTTTGAAAACTCGCGGGTTTCCCATCGCGAAATATCTTTCCGACGGCTTCCACTAAGGATTTCCCCGTTTTGGTTCGTATCGTTAAAGACCATGCAAATTTACTGAAAACGTCCACGCAAGAAACCAAATAGGAATAGCCGTCGTTGTGGTTTTTCAAATGTCTCAAATCAATTAGGTCTGCCTGATATTGCTGTTGGGGGCCACTCGTTATAATGGGACGCCTTTCAAATCTGCGACGAATTGGTTTATGAAGGGTATAGGTATCCTGATGACTCAACCATTGTTTGATCTTTGCGAGTCCCAGTTTGGTGTTACGTTGCAGGGCCGTTGCACCACTATAAGCCCCTGGTCGACTAGGATCAAAGTAACGACGTCTCAATATTTTCTCCACCGTTCCCATTTCGGTGTTGGGATTCCGCTCTTTCTTTTTTTAGGTCTCAGTTTATACGTGGTTACGGGTGGAGTGGTTTCATTACCTAGCTTTGGGGTTTCGGCTGCTGGTGGTGTTGAGGGTGTCTTGGTCTGCGTTGGTGATACTTCGATTGGTGGTGGTGGTGGGGAATGTGTTTTTTCTGTCGTCGTGTTGTGTTGAATGAGATCGACCGAACCCAATGAGCGACGTTTATACTGCTCCAATCTAGTTCAATATTGATGCAGGGCACGTTGGTACACTCTGGCCTTAGCGGCGGGTGCTAAATCATCTCGGAATAGGATACGTTGCATTTCATCATCTAAATCTCTCAAGTTGTCACCGATCGCCTCGGGTGGGCTATACGACGTGCTAGTAGTCTGTGTAAGACCCTCGAGGATTCGAGGATCCATCAATATCATTTTTTTGGCCATTGTTACGCACCTAGTACGCCCCCGAGAATACTCAATATAGGACGGAGCAAAGCCCCTATGAACCCACCGGTTTGTAGAATCTCTTTTCGCCGCTTAAGATTCGGTTTCTTTTTAGTGAGAAGTCTCAACTTGTGCTTGTGTCGACGTAGCTCGCACTTCTGTCGCTGCGTGAGTCTAACATTACCTTTTAATATGTTATGACAACACTCGCACAAAAAGTTAATGAGTTTGGGAGAGGCTGTTTTTAATATGGCTCTTAAACCGTTCGGCGAGGCGGCGCGCATACATTTCAATATTTCACCGTACGGTCTAAGTGATTCATCACACATGATTCTCTACTTTGGTACGTAGACGATTTGTCTCTCCCCTGGGAATATTTTTGTTCTCACCCTAAGATTATCGGGTGTGTCCTGACGAAGATCGATCAGCAAATAACCGTGAGGAGACGCTGTCGCGTCCTTAAAACTATCTTGGAGGTACCCCGCCTGTCCTGGGTACATTTGTTTGGCCAGATTTATAATTTGACTCCCATCTCGCGGGTTCTTGAAAAGGACTAAATAGTGCGTATTGAGACTTATGGTTCGATGTTCTTTATTTTTTCCAAATAGGTTTTGAACAATGTACATCACACTAATATCTCTGTGATGACTACCTTTGGTGAATAATTTTGTTACCCTCTCGTCCGTCTCAGACATCAAGTCATCGATGACGATCAGTCTTCTCTTCTTACCACCTTCCAATTTATCAACGTCTGGTAGACCCTCGATAAATCTCACTGACCTCATAGTCTCGTATATCGGTTGCCATTCCGCATAACACCATATAACTTCCTCCGGTACGGGGACAGCTAACTCGTGAAGGTTCTGTATAAACGTTTGTACAAATACCGTTTTCCCACACCCGGTAGGACCGGCTATCAGAGCTGTGAAAGGATGATTCCATCGGGGATCCATCCTCACAAGTGCTACCAACTTTAGTGATTATACCACCCACAAAAATAACAAGGAGTGATTTTAGGTCAGCCCGCCAGGTTTCACTTCTTCAATTAACACTTATTTTAAAAAAAACCACATCCTATATACAATTATTTTACACACACCTCATATTTCGCACCTATCACCCTATTTGGACCCTTCCCGAAGTCACGGAACATGTCGCAACACGACTGATAACGTATTACCTCGTCTGATAACATATTACCTCGCCTGATAACATATTGCGTTAGCTACTATAAATAGACGGTCCTCGATACGATAAACGTAGCAGGTATAAAAACCCCCAGCCGAGCAGTGTACACACATAGATAACCAGCGTCTGTTGCCAGGTGGCTTGTGTTTGTTTTTGCTTTGACTATGGAGTCGTGTAGCTTGAATACGCCAATTTCGTTTGATGCCAGTGATCAGCGCATATTTATGTCACGCGGAAATGAGACTGTAGTTCCGTTGTCTAAAGATGGCGTTAAGGCAGTCTCGGTTTGTGTTTTTCGTAACAGACCGTTGATAAATATAAGGACATATAGCGGTGAGAGTTTTTTTAAGTTTCCTACCCGAACTGGGATAACACTATCGAGAGAGGAATTTATCGCTTTAGTTGATATGCGAGAAGACATTTTAACCGCTTATGCTAACCTCAACTACACGCCACCTGTTGTTAACCACCAGATCAGCTACACGCCACCTCTCCTTAACCAGCTCAACTACACGCCATCTCTCGTTAGCCACCAGAACTACACACCATCTCTTGTTAACCCGAATCTCATCAACTACACGACCCCTCCTTTTGTTAACCAAGGGAACCTCGCTCTTGTTAATCAGACGACAGATCCGGCGGCCACTATGGATGTCCCGGGTGTTTCAGCTGAGGCACCAATTACCTATTCCAGCTTTGATCAAGGTTTTGTCAAAAGGGAGGGCGGTTGTGTTGTGAAGGCTAATGAAACTTCCTACGCGCCTGTGTTTGATAGACATTTAACACAATCAGACAGTACCGCCAAAACAGGAGGGAGGAAACCCAGACGCATAAAATTATCAACACTCGGACAGTAATATATATATATACATTTTCTCATATGTGTCGTGTATTTGTTGTATTAATAAATATATGTGAAATATAGAGCGACTTTTTTGTTTTGCTTTAGCGTGAATGTGAAAGAGAGAGAGAGAGAGAGAGAGAGAGAGTTGAGGGTGTGGGTTGATGATGATGTTGAGGGTGGCACATGATGATGATGATGAGGGTGGCACATGATGATGATGATGAGGGTGGCACATGATGATGATGATGAGGGTGGCACATGATGATGATGATGAGGGTGGCACATGATGATGATGTGTCAATTTGTGTAGCTTGGTGATGATGATGAGGGTGGCACATGATGATGATGTGTCAATTTGTGTAGCTTGGTGATGATAAGACATAAAGGGATGATGTTGAGGGTGTGGCTTGATGATGATGATAAGAGAGAGAGAGCGTCACTATTTAATCACTACACATGATGATGTTGCCCGAGCCGACCAGCGACGACGACGACCAGCGACGACCATTAATCACTACACATGATGATGTTGCCCGAGCCGACCAGCGACCGCCGACCAGCGACCCGACGACCCCACCCGAGGTGGCCCGATGATGTGGCCCGATGATGATCGACGTGGCACTAACACCCCCTTTGCCTTTTTTTGCCTCCTGTTGCCATCACACATTGATGATAACACGACCCCCCCCCCCCCGCAAGTTTTAGACTGACATACAAGTTTTAGAACCACTGGTCTCCATATTTACCTCCTGTTGCCATCACACATTGATGATAACACGACCCCCCAGCAAGTTTTAGACTGACATACAAGTTTTAGAACCACTGGTCTCCAAACACACCTACAAGTTTTAGAACCACTGGTCTCCAAACACACCTACAAGTTTTAGAACCACTGGTCCCGCACACTTGAGATAAGACCACCCGCGAGGCCGACCACTTCAGATAAGCACTTGAGATAAGACCGACCACCCGCGATAAACGAGGTCGAGATTGCAGGCCATGCTGCACGACGAGATTGTGCTGCACGATACATGCCAATGCTGCATGGTGCCAAAATGAGCTGCACGATACAAGATTGTGCTGCACGATAGAGCACAAATGTTCAAATCCTTGCTCAAAACACCCTTGTATACTACTATCGCGGTGAATTTAGCATACATGAACTTTAGTTGAGCCTCAGGGGATGTATCGCTGGCTGAATTTTACACGTAAAAGAAAGTGTGATGTTGATGAGGGTGCATCTTTTTCAAATAAAATTGAAGGGCTTCTCCGTAAAGTTTTGGGGACAATTATTGATATTAATTATTATTATTGTGATTTTAAATGAGTAAGTTATAAAGGGAGGTCACGGTAAAGTACGAGACTTGAAACGGCGTCTTAGTACGCGAGTTTCCAGAGAAATTTGCCCGCCGCTTATCTAGAAGTGTTCGGAGACTTCTGGATTGTGTTGCTTCAAACATCGAAACGAGGTGGCATTCCTCTCCTTCCCAGAGTAATACGCTGGTGCCCATTTCTGCCAGCGGCTGGGTCGACCACGGTGGTATTTATTTCCAGCCACGAGTACAACTCACACTGGATCAAGCTGGAATCGAGCACGGGTTGTTCGATCGTCGGTAACCCAGTCAGGTGGTTGGTTTTCCCAACTAGGCTACCGAGGCTCCCAGTAAATAATAAGTAACAACTCAAGTTAAAATATAGTAGGGGAATGTGCAAACAATTATTTCTCAATATCTCCAAATATGAAAAACCCTAAAGAGAATCTTGAAATAAATATTTGATGCACTTTTACTTTAAGGTTTTTAATCTTGAGTTGAGCTTTGGGGTTGCACGGGTACAAAAGATATCTAAAGGGGGCCCGTAGTAAAGAAAAGTTTAAGAACCGTTCCAATATATCATATCACGGTTGTATCAAACTGTCACAATTTAGAACTAGTATCTATCTATCTATCTATTGACCTTTCGAGCCGTAACCGGCCCATAGGGCGTAGACCAAGATACACCTTCACCTATATGAATTTTTGTTCTAGCAGTTTTCTTTTAAAGATATTTTATCAAATCTCGCCATCTGTCTCTGTTCTGTGCAAGCAGTTCTATCTCATTGAGGGAGCCGATTCCTGCTGCTCTTGCCTCTCTCATCAATGTTCTTCTCAGTGTCTCCCTGGGTCTTCCTCTTTTTCTTTTACCTGTTGTTTCCCATATGAGGGCTTGCTTTGCTATTCGATTATTATCTCTTCTCATCACATGTCCAACGTATGACCATCGTCTTTTCTTTATTACTGAAGATATTAGTGGTTGATTGGCGATTTCTCTAATTTCCTCGTTTGTTTTGAATTCGTTCCATTCTATACCAAGTATTTTCCTTAGACATTTATTTTCGAATGCGTTCAACTTTGTTTCTATATCTCTTGTTGTTTTCCAGCTTTCACACGCATACGTAAGGGTTGATAGTACATTTGATTTGAATAGCCTAAGTTTTGTGTTTGTGCTAATGAGTTTTGATTTCCACAACTTTTCAAGGCTTCTGAAAGACATTGCTGCTTTAGCCAGTCTGATTCTAATTTCTTTGCTCGTATCCCCTTCTCGATCAATGTGACTTCCAAGATAGATGAAGTGATCGATCTCTTCTACTGGTTTGTTTTCCATGTATATTTTGTCACTTGTTGGAATTAAACTTTTCATGACTTTAGTCTTTTCATGATTGACCTCAAGCCCAATTTTGCTGGCTATTGATGATAGTTCATTTGTGTTTTCCTGCATCGTTTTTATCTGATTGCTGATGAGAACTATGTCATCAGCAAAGTCCAGGTCCTCCAAATGGTCTCCTTGTATCCATTCGATGCCTTTATTACCAGTGCAGCATTTCTTCATTATGAAGTCCATAACAATTCCAAATAACAAGGGCGATAAAATACATCCTTGTTTAACCCCAGTTTCTATTGGGAAACATTCGCTCAGTCCTTCCTCTGTTCGAACTGCACATGTGTAACCATCATACATGTCTTTGATAATATTTATGATTTTTGATGGTAAGCCATATTGCTTCAGAATTTTCCACAAAGAATCTCTATGAATACTATCAAATGCTTTTTTGAAGTCGATGAAGTTAAGTACAAAAGGTTTTTGCTTTTCAATGTGTTCCTCCAATATAAGTCGTAGAGTGAAAATGTGGTCAAGACAGCTTCTCCCTTTTCTAAACCCAGCCTGTTCTTCACGCATTACTGTATCTATTGAATCCTTTATTCTATTTAGGATGATTTTACAGAATAATTTTGAGGCAACTGACAAAAGTGTCACGCCTCTCCAATTGTTACAATCTCTAAGATTGCCCTTTTTTGGGATCTTAACAATGATTCCTTTTTTCCATTTATGAGGCGTCTTCTCTGTTTTCCAAATGATGTTGAACATTTTTTTGGAGATGTATTAAATTATGGCTATCAATTGCCTTGAGGATCTCAGCTGTTAACTTATCCTCTCCAGCAGCCTTGTTATTGGTCATTAGCTTTAAGGTGGTTTCTATTTCACTCAAGGTGAAGTCATCTAAATTTACATCTAATTCTGCTGCTGGTGTTTCAGCTTCAAAATCTATTAAACTGTGAGGTAGTGGACGGTTAAGAATTTCTTTGAAGTGTTCCGCCCAACGGGCTTTTATGTCTGCGCTTGTTGTTAGCATTAATCCAGATTTGTCTAGAATTGGTGTTCCACTGGATGTATAGGTGTTTGTCAGCATCTTTTGTACAGTATAAAGAGTTCTGCTGTCTCCTGTAATTGCAGCTGTCTCTGCTTTCTCTGCCAAGTTGTCTATATAAGCTCTTGTATCTCTTCTTGCCGAACTTTTCACTTTGTTGTCTAATTCTTTGTATGTTGCTTTTGCCAGAACCTTTCCAAGATCTGTCTTTACATTAGTCATGGCTCTCTTCGCTTCTCTTCTTTCTTTGATGTATTTCCATGTGGTGTCTGAGATCCAAGCTCGTTTTTCCATTTTCTTCAGTCCAGCACTTGCTTCTGCTGCTGTCATTAGTATTTTACTCTGTGAGTCCCACATTTCATTGATATCTAAGTCTATTTCACCAAGTGCTAAGAACTAGTATAGAAGCAATTAATAGTTCTCAAAGAGGCCAACACAAAAAGGGAACTTCTAAAAAAAAAAAAAACATCAGAAAGAAACAATCAACATTTTTTGGGCACATCATGAGAAGAGGAAAGTTGGAATACTTGGTTACAACTGGAAAAATACAAGGATCGCGGACGACAAAGAGAGAAAATACTGGATAGCTTGGTGTCATGGCATAGAAAACAGCCAACAACAGAACTCATACGATGCATTGTAGATAGTAGATTATGGAAGGACATGATCGCCTACGCCAACCGGTATGGCACATGATGATGATGATGATGATGATAGAGAAGCAATGAGCTCCGTGCTTCAGGTATGCTTCAATAACATGATTTAAATGTACTTCAGAGTTAACTTGAAGTTAACCAAAAATTATAATGACTCTACCACACTACTATTGCTACAATTACTACTACAGCTACTGCAACAACAACTACTAATACTACTAGTAATATTAATAACATAATCGTTATTATCAATTTATTCCTCTGCTTCCTCCTTTAATATTATCACTATGATCATCATTAGTATTATTTCCTTCTTTTTCTATCTTGTTATAATTATAATTATCGTCATCACTGTTATTATTATTTTTTTGTCTCCTTTTCGTCTTTATGCTATGTCTGTCCTTCCATCTGACTTCTCTTACTATTTCCCGTCATTTATGTCTTTCTGAATTGTGTCCCCTAACCTACTCCTCTTTACCTTACACCCCTTTTGTGTTATTATTATTGTTATTATTATAACTGTCAAGTGCTAGAATGATGCGATGTGGATTACAAACATTAAAATGTCTCCAATGATGAGGCAGCAGCCCCAGTGAATTATTACGCGTATAATTCAGCAGCTATATCCTGATGACAGAGAATGTGCCTCAACCTGATACTTGCTGAGATGAAATCTTCGACCAGTTAGAATCTCTGACATTTTACTGGCTTTTCTTTTTGTCTGGACAAATTCTTTGATAAGCCACTTTAAAAATATAAAATAATCTGCGGAAGCCAATTTCATTGTCGTGTCGAACATTTCTACCTGTCTTGATACATTTAAATACTTAATATATATTATTTTTAACGCAGATGAAATATAAGAAATGTATAACGTTTTTCTTAGCAATGCAGTTATTATAATGAAATGAGAAACAGCATTGCAGTTGCTGAAATTAATTATCTAAACACTGTTTTATAAACGCTATTCATAACCACCTTTATTTGAAAAAAAGAGACTACTACAGAGTGTCTCACTTGCTACCAAACCTGGCATTTCCTCGATAATTCTAACACCACTGAAGATATTGCAACGAAATTTGATTAGAAGTTCGTTTATTGTACGGGAAATGAAAGATATTGTCTGTAGTGTGTGGTGTGTGTGTGTGTATGTCGCTTAATTGATGTGACACGCCTGCCTAATGTGCCCCTCTGCTGATCACTATCGTTTGGCTGAGGGTGCTTCAACAATATGGTTGTTGTTCGTGAGTGTTTGTGTACACCATTTGTGAATTCACACAGGACAACTGGCAGAGGTGTTGGTATGCTTCTGCGAAGCGAATTTTAGTAGCTAAAGAATTAAAGACCTTCTGGATTCGGAAGCGAGTGAGACACCCTATAGACGCTTCAGTTCAGGTGTACACCTACATCTGTACTTTAATGTTATCGCTAGAGTTGTTTCTCTGTCGCTTTCTTTCAAGAAAAAAAGGAAATAACTGAAGAAACATTTTAGCATGAAATTAGTATTTTCTTTAAAATTAAATGGAACCTTTTCAATTTAACGACGAATTAGTTTGTCATTATCCTCATCGCACATCAAACAACAACCCACGATCACATGTTCACCAATTTCAAAATAGGTACAACCAGCATATGCCACTGTACACTGGACAATATGACTACAAAACATGTTCTACAGGATTGCCCCCAGTTCACAGACCTGAGAAGAGCAATGTGGTCCACACCCACCTCCCTGGAAGAAAAACTATATGGGGCAATCGATTCGCTTAAACAGACTGCTGACTTCATGAGAGAGTCTGGAATCCTAGTCTGATTGAGTCTTGATCGCAGAGAGAGAGAGAGAGAAACAACAACCCATGAGCGTTCAGATATTTTCCTCAGCATACCCCGCAGTATGAAACGATTAACTGGTTGACAAGTCTGACTTGATCTCCTCGTTGCTCCCCTGAATCTAGACAACAATCTTCATGACTAACATTAAGATAAAGAAGTTCGAGAAGAATACATTCTCTCTCTCTTCTTAGCGTTGAGTAGGCGTAGATGTATTTTACGGAAGCAGCTAAATGTGCATCTTTAGGCCCGGTACATCCATCTTCGGAATGGGTTGATTTCTTCAACAATTTTTCCCAGGCAACGGCCATTTTTTTATCCTACTCTTTTGGATTTTAAACTACCAGCGGTTTTTTAACGTGTGCGAGTGCACACGGGACCCCCTGTTTTTTCGCCATTTTCCGCGACAACGGATCTACCTAGAGACCAGGAGATGGTAAAGCTACGAAGAAACTACGGATAAAGCTTTCAAAAAAATGCCACCGCCTATAGTAAGATTTGAACTCAATATCTTCCTGTCCAACGGCCAACGTCTTACCTCAACACAGCCACCTCCCTCGACAAGAGTACTCTACGTTTATCTGTTATCTAACAATTCTATAAATATTCTCTACATCGATTTATAAGACGACAGCAACGTTTTCCCCCTTTTCTTTTAAATGCGGTCACCGCAGAAACATCCACACTGGACTGTCTAAACGAACGTTTATTGTAATTGAGAAATGAACTAAAAGATGCAGACACTTGAATATTTTATTTATATTGTTTGTTTGTATTAGGATCATTATCACTGCACACCAGACGAATCCATATATGCTCCGATATCACTCTGGGAAAAAAATCCAAGGAGAATCCTGACCTACGTGCACGAACTCCGTAAATTGGTTTGGAATCCACATCTGGTTTCTATATAGACTGACAATTAGCTCTTTACACGTTGAAAGCTCAAACTCACAAATTTCAAAGCCGAATTTCAGCTCGTTAATAACTCACAACCCATTCATCTATGCTGACAATCAACTCTTTTGAACATTAACAGCCAATTCAACATTTTCTGTGAAAAAAAAATAATCTCTGTATAAAACTAATACCTTAATTATTATTTTCTTATGCCGATAATCAACTCTATACATGTTGACAGCCCATTCATCAATCTCAGTGTCGACAACCAGTACCTTATATACTAACTATCCAATCACCAATTTCTGTGCTAATAAACAGCACCTTAAGTGCTCACACCAGTCACTAATTTATATAGGGGGTTAAGGCAAAGAAATGCAAATGAATGCATAAAATTGCGAAGCTGCAGTAAAGCTGAATGTGAGGGAAAATTGAAAAAAAAAAAATAGAAAAAATGGTATGTTAGAAGCTTTACGTGATTAGTAGACGACACAGATTTGAACGACGTTTCGGCTCAATAGGCCTTCAGCAGGAACAAACAAAAAAAACACACACAGATATGTAAGTAAATAAAACTAATCCTACATAGCTAACCAGTAACGAAACATCCAAAACAAAAATAATCGAAATTGGTTAAAGAAAATAAAAGTGACTTCCCTGTGTCCTGTGTCCCGGACCGTGGTCAGAATAAAAAGGAAATGGAGATGAGTATGGTTGTAATTATACCAGCCTAGGTCAGGTGAAGGGTTCTAAAAATGCACGAGTGATGGGAACGCTGTCTAACTAATTTATATACTTAGAATCAGCTATCTAAATTGTTGAGCAGCCCAATCATCAATCTGTATGACCACAATTAGCCTATATGAATGTTGACAAACAAATCATCATTTTCTGTGAGATAAGAAAAAAACATCTAATATACACAATATTAAATAATGATGCGGTTATAGCTTCAGAAAATATATAATATGAACATAAAATGGTAATGAGCAGCAGAAAGATAATATAAACTACTACTAAAGTTTCGGCAAAACCCTTCATCAGGTACATCAAACAAACTATACATATTAAACACATTTATTTTCTTCAGAAAGCACGTCAACAAAGCTTCAAAGAAATGGCGGGAAAAAGTGGCTGCTAAGGCGGTGGCCAGGATTACGTGAAATCTGGTTTAAAGATTAAAAGACAATAGGGTAGATAGGATTTAATTAGACCAAAGGAACTAAACTGAAAAAAATTGGAAAAATGAATAAATGAACGGATGTGTCATTTAGGGTACGAAGAAAATGAGAAGAATAGTAAAAGAGAGTCAAATTTGTATATTTTGTTTGATATACCTGATGAAGGCTTATGCTGAAACTTATTAGTAGTTTATCTTGTCTTTCTGTTAGTCTAGCTGCCCGATACCATTTTATGTTTATTATATATAATATCCTATTCCTACAATCAGCTATTTAAATGTTGACAAATTCAGTCCCTAATTTCTATGCCTACAATCAGCAATTTAAATGCTGATAGGCCAATCGCAATTTCTATGCGTATATTCAACTGTTTAATGTTAACAACGCAGTAACCACATTTTTTGTTTACAATCATCTATTTACGTAAATGCTGGCGATCTAATCCACAAACTCAATATTTAATAATTAGCTATTCAGAATGTTGGCATATCCAATTACCAATTTCTATTTTTTTTCAAATCAGTCAAAATGAGGCAGAGCAGACCAAGACTAACATGGACGAGTAACATAAAAAGATGGACAGGTCAGCCTATGACAATCGATACCATCAAAGCAAGAGATAGAGTGGATTGACGTTCTGTGGTAGCCAATCTTCGATGCGGAGACGGCACTCAATGTTATAGCGATCAGCTATTTAAATGTTGACAACCCAATCACCAATTTCTATACCTACAATCAGGTAATATATGTTGACAACTTAATCACCAATTTCTATACCTACAATCAGGTAATATATGTTGACAACTTAATCACCAATTTCTATACTTACAATCAGGTAATATATGTTGACAACTTAATCACCAATTTCTATACCTACAATCAGGTAATATATGTTGACAACTTAATCACCAATTTCTATACTATACCTATAATCAGTTAATATATGTTGACAATTTAATCACCAATTTCTATACTTACAATCAGATAATATATGTTGACAACTTAATCACCAATTTCTATACTTACAACCAGGTAATATATGTTGACAACTTAATCACCAATTTCTATACTTACAATGAGATAATATATGTTAGCAACTCAATCACCAATTTCTATACCTACAATGAGCTATTAAATCATGACAACCCAAACACCAATTTCTATACTATACCTATAATCAGTTAATATATGTTGACAATTTAATCACCAATTTCTATACTTACAATCTGCTATTTAAACGCTGATAACTAAATCGCAAATTTCTATACCTACAATAAGCTATTGAATGTTGACAACTAAATTACCAATTTCTATACCTACAATCTGCTATTTAAATGCTGACAACTCAATCACCAATTTCAATACCTACAACCTGCTATTTAAATGCTGAAAACTCAATCACCAATTTCAATACCTACAATCTGCTATTTAAATGCTGACAACTCAATCACCAATTTCAATACATACAATCATCTATTTAAACGCTGACAACTCAATCACCAATTTCAATACCTACAATCTGCTATTTAAATGCTGACAACTCAATCACCAATTTCAATACCTACTATCAGCTATTTAAATGCTGACAACCTAGACAAATACTTTTTATCCCGACAGCATCACAGCTGTTTAAATGCTGACATTTCAATAGTCCTCTTCAAACGTGACGGAGTGAAATAAAATATATATAAGTGGCGATAACGTGTTTTTAACAAATCTTTTGTTAGCTCTGGGCCTTGAACTTAATATTCCTAACATTAACTGAGACTACTCGTGTGTAGACCTGTAGCAGTTGATGAAATAGGTTTATTCTATCATTGCTGACAAATGATGACAAGAAGTGGCACAGAAAGTGAGATAATACACGAGAAGAATACTCACATCACAACATCATATATAAATGAATAACTCACATTAAAAAAAAACAATACATCGATCAAATATTGTATTATTTTGTCGACAAATCTTGTAAATAAATTACACAATCAGCATTTAAATTATTGTCCTTACACTTATGAGGGTGGCCTAAGTAACATTGTTCGAGTCTGTCTTCGTGTTTTTTTTTTAGCAAACAACTCACTTCGGTGATCGTAAGTAGTGTTCCTTCGTCCTTAAGTCGTTGTCTTATCCATTGTTATTTTGCTACGAATGCTTCTGTGGGCTGCTGTTGTTGATTCATCGTTTGCTTGTTTCCATCTACGTCTGTCTATAACTTATAAATTACTCCAACTGTTCTATGTGCTCTATTGTCCATCTGTGCGACTGTTTAACTGTCATATTAAGACCTTGATGTTCTAATAGTTGCATTCTAACTAATTATCTGATGCAGTCTTGACTCTCCCATGAAAGTCAAGGTAGCATTATGCTGACCAAATTTAGCAATTCATGGCCAACAATCGTAAATTGGACAGATTGTCTTCTGTATGATCTATGGAAATTGAGCTTACATCAGCTTTTTTGTGGTCCAACTTTTCCCCGCCTACCAAACAAGAATTCTGGAAGTCTTTGGTCATTATCTTCCATTTATCAGACATTACCTAAGACCTTTAAGATCTGCCTAGCAATTCTATAGTTTAAACCTTACTCCCAGAGAATCTTGTTTCGGTCTCTTCGAACGAGATTATTATATAAGTTATGACTTCTCAGGGTGTGTGAATACACCCCCCGCCGTAGAATCTGCGTTCGACATCCCGAACGAGATTATTATATAAGTTATGACTTCTCAGGGTTTGTGAATACACCCCACGCCGTAGAATCTGCGTTCGACATCCCGAACGAGATTATTATATAAGTTATGACTTCTCAGGGTTTGTGAATACACCCCCCGCCGTAGAATCTGCGTTCGACATCCCGAACGAGATTATTATATAAGTTATGACTTCTCAGGGTTTGTGAATACACCCCCGCCGTAGAATCTGCGTTCGACATCCCGAACGAGATTATTATATAAGTTATGACTTCTCAGGGTTTGTGAATACACCCCCCGCCGTAGAATCTGCGTTCGACATCCCGAACGAGATTATTATATAAGTTATGACTTCTCAGGGTGTATGAATACACCCCCCGCCGTAGAATCTGCGTTCGACATCCCGAACGAGATTATTATATAAGTTATGACTTCTCAGGGTTTGTGAATACACCCCCCGCCGTAGAATTTGCGTTCGACATCCCGAACGAGATTATTATATAAGTTATGACTTCTCAGGGTTTGTGAATACACCCCCCGCCGTAGAATCTGCGTTCGACATCCCGAACGAGAATATTATGTTAGTCATGTCTTCTCACTGTTCGTGAAAACGTGGCTACGTTGAGTTCTCAGCTTGTTACATCTATCCTAAGACAGTCGAATATTTTCAGAGTACAACTTTTCTAAGGTGTCCGGTTAGCGCAATCGATAGGCGGTTGGCTTACCACGGCAACAGCCAGGGTTCGTTCCCTGGCGAGGACACCTGGGTTTTACTAATTCCCTAAAAATTAGTGGGAGCCGCGATAGCTCAGTGGTTAGTGAACTGGACTACTACGGACAAGGGGTAGGGTTCGATCCCAACCGACGGCTCCGGGTTCACCCAGCCTTAAATGGGTACCGGATTTTTTCTGGGAAAGTAAAGCAGCACGGGCGTAATACCGACCACATTACCCCAAAAATCATGTGCTGAAGGTCTGTAAAATATAGGGTCACTAACACCATATTTCCCTATACGCCACTTGGCGTGACGGGGGGTACTTTACTTACTTACAACTTTTCTAACAATTTTCGTCGGTCGTCCAAAGTTCACATCCCTTTGTTTATCTATTCTAAATATCAAGACTATTTATAAAGACGATTTAGGACTGTTTATATTGTTTATACCAACCCGAGTACGAGTACACAAACAAAACTTTCAATTTAGTCGATGCACTTTAAGATTATTTCCTAAATATTTTTTTTTACAATTATTATCAGTGTTTTGAGCATCTGATATAGTTTGAAATCTATGATCTTGATGATTGCTTTTTATTGATTACAGCCTATTGTGGTTCTCTCAAGCTTTGTTTATGATATTGACTTTTGTCTTTCGTCCCAACAATACTTGTTATGATCACGTAGTGAAATATTCTGTGTTGGTTGATGTTTGTACTTTACGTAATTTATTCTTTTATCTCTTCTTTAATAGTGCAGGTCCTATTGACATTGATTTTACTAAATATCGTTGCGTAACATTCTGGTTGGTTTATGTATTTGTTTGTTTTGCTACAGACAACACTTAGGGGAAAAAAAATATAAATATAATACTTCAACTGTCACATTTATTGATAGATGTTTGCAAATGTAATTCTTGCCTTACAATTTCTATCACTGAATGTGAACAGTATCGTAAGATTGCTTCTCAACATACATAACATGAAAATCTAAAGCATTCATTATCGTTACGAAATACTGTCTTTGATTATTCTTCCCTAGAATATTTCTGATTCTCCTTTTACGCTTATTTTTTGAAAGACTAAAATTGACGTAACTGAGTTGCGTGTTTGTTCACAACAAGCTGTGATGTCTGCACATTTATGTTCTGGACATCCAACTTTATCACAACATTTATGTCCAAGACACCCAACTTTATCCACAACATCTATGTCCAAGCCATAGAACTTTATCACAACATTTATGTCCTCGACATCCAACATTATCACAACATTTATGTCCTAGACATCCAACTTTATCACAACATTTATGTCCTAGACATCCAAAATTATCACAACATTTATGTCCTAGACATCCAACTTTATCACAACATTTATGTCCTAGATATCCAACATTATCATAACATTTATGTCCTAAACATCCAACATTATCACAACATTTATGTCCTAGACATCCAACTTTATCACAACATTATGTTCAAGCCATCCAACTTTACCACAACATTTATGTCCAAGACTTCTAACTTTATCACAACATTTATGTCCAAGACATCCAACATTATCACAACATGTATGTCCTCGACATCCAACATTATCACAACATTTATGTCCAAGACATCCAACTTTACCACAACATTTATGTCCAAGACATCTAACTTTATCACAACATTTATGTCCAACACATCCAACTTTATCACAACATTTATATCCAAGGCATCCAACATTATCACGAAATATATATCCTAGACATCCAACAATATCATAAGATTTATGTCCAATACATCCAACATTATCACAACATTTATGTCCAAGATATCCAACATTATCACAACATCTATATCCTAGACATCCAACTTTATCACAGCAATTATGTCCAAGACAACCAACATTATCACAACATCTATATCCTAGACATCCAACTTTATCACAGCAATTATGTAAAAGACAACAAACATTATCAAAACATTTATATCCTAGACATCCAACTTTATCACAACATTTATGTCCAAGACATCAAATTTTATCACAACATTTATGTCCAAGACATTCAACTTTATCACACAATTTGTGTCCAAGACATCCAACTTTATGACAACATTTATGTCTAAGACATCCGACTTTACCACAACATTTATGTCCAAGACATTCAACTTTATCACAACATTTATGTCTAAGACATCCGACTTTACCACAACATTTATGTCCAAGACATCCGACTTTACCACAACATTTATGTCCAAGACATTCAACTTTATCACAACATTTATGTCCAAGACATTCAACTTTATGACAACATTTATGTCTAAGACATCCGACTTTACCACAACATTTATGTCCAAGACATTCAACTTTATCACAACATTTATGTCCAAGACATCAAACTTTACCACAACATTTATGTTCTAGACATCCAACTTTATCACAACATTTATGTCCTAGACATCCAACTTTATCACAACATTTATGTCCAAGACATTCAACTTTACCACAACATTTATGTCCAAGACATTCAACTTCATCACAACATTTATGTCCAAGACATCCAACTTTATCACAACATTTATGTCCAAGACATCCAACTTTATCACAACATTTATGTCTAAGACATCCGACTTTACCACAACATTTATGTCCAAGACATTAACTTTATCACAACATTTATGTCCAAGACATTAACTTTATCACAACATTTATGTCCAAGACATTCAATTTTATCACAACATTTATGTCCAAGACATTAACTTTATCACAACATTTATGTCCAAGACATTCAACTTTATCACATCCTTTATGTCCTATACATCCAACTTTATCACAACATTTATGTCCTAGACATCCAACTTTATCACAACATTTATGTCCTAGACATCCAACTTTATCACAACATTTATGTCCAAGACATTCAACTTTATCACAACATTTATGTCCTAGACATCCAACTTTATCACATCAATTATGTCCCAGACATCTAACTTTATCACAGCATTTATTTCCTAGACATCCAACTTTATCACAACATCAATGTCCTAGACATCCAACTTTATCACAACATTTATGTCCATGACATCCAACTTTATCACAACATTTATGTCAAGGACATTAACTTTATCACAACATTTATGTCCTAGACATCCAACTTTATCACAACATTTATGTCTAAGACATCCAACTTTATCACAACATTTATATCCAAGACATCCAACTTTATCACAACATTTATGTCTAAGACATCCAACTTTATCACAACATTTATATTCAAGACATTCAACTTTATCACAACATTTATGTCTAAGACATCGAACTTTATCACAACATTTATGTCTAAGACATCGAACTTTGTCACAACATTTATGTCTAAGACATCCAACTTTATCACAACATTTTTTTTTTTAGTTTCTACTCCAACTTCACTCGCTTGGACAGACTGACTCATTTGTTTCTATGGACACGCAGGGATGTGGAGTAGGATCGTGGGAAATACTTATTCACGGACTATGAATTAGTCAACTATGAGTCGCCGACCGCTTCAGCCCATGCACTGCCCTGGCCCTTTTACTAGGACAATTAAACCACGACCCACAACAAGACACAGGACAGTCAGAAAATGTAAACAATGTCAAGAATTATTTTTGAATCGATAAAAGTGGCGTAGGACTATAGTTTGCTCTTTCAGTAGTAATTGATTGCTCGAAACACGATCAGTTAACTGTGCGGTCTGTAATTGCTGTTAGTAGAAACAGCAAACTGCGCAATAAGTAATTGCTCTAAGTGGAAATAGCAAACTATGCAATTAGTAATTGCTCAATACAGACATAGTATTCCCACGAAAGTACACTAATCATCAACTGATTACCGCCCTCTAACTCCGCGTGAAAGATTGAAATATACTGGTCACCTTCATAATTTGTATCACATTGTGGTGGTGGCAAGCTCCTGCAGGCTGATGTTTGAAAGGTTTTTCCCTTATTACTAATCTCCCATGTATAATTTCAATGCCGTATTATCTATTTGCCGTTTTTTGACGCATTTTTTTTATTTGGAGATGTGTGATTCTTTGCGTTGTTTCCTAATCATCTGCATTATTCTAAAGCAGGTGAACATATTCTTTCTTTCTGTTTCCCCATTACCTCTATTTTACCACATTACCCCAAAAATCATGTGCTGAATTTATTTAAAATTTATGGTCACTAACACCATATTCTCTATACGCCACTTGGCGTGACGGGGCTCTTTACTTACTTTTATACCTCTATTTCTCATATTGATAATTTTCTTGCTTTTCAGCTCTCCTAAAAACAACGAAGCGTCACCTTTAATTTGACCTTTGTTCTCCGTCAAACGGGACTGGTTCTAACCTCTTTCAAGTTTAATGTCAGATACGATTCATTTTGCAGACATTATCTTTGGAGAATGAGGAGGAAACACATCAGTTCAAGGTAATATAACAGATAGAAGGAATCAGGGCACTAGGAAAAGTCTAGTATATTTGTTTATTGTAATGTAGAGCCAGAGCCCTGACACAAATGTATAACATAATTGTTTTGCTATAATGTAGCAAACAGTCAGAGCCCTGACATAAATGTATAACATAATTGTTTTTCTATAATGTAGCAAACAGTCAGAGCCATGACACAAATGTATAACATAATTGTTTTGCTATAATGTAGCAAACAGTCAGAGCCCTGACATAAATGTATAACATAATTGTTTTTCTATAATGTAGCAAACAGTCAGAGCCATGACACAAATGTATAACATAATTGTTTTTCTATAATGTAGCAAACAGTCAGAGCCCTGACATAAATGTATAACATAATTGTTTTTCTATAATGTAGCAAACAGTCAGAGCCATGACACAAATGTATAACATAATTGTTTTGCTATAATGTAGCAAACAGTCAGAGCCCTGACATAAATGTATAACATAATTGTTTTTCTATAATGTAGCAAACAGTCAGAGCCCTGACACAAATGTATAACATAATTGTTTTTCTATAATGTAGCAAACAGTCAGAGCCATGACACAAATGTATAACATAATTGTTTTTCTATAATGTAGCAAACAGTCAGAACACTGACACAAATGTATAACATAATTGTTTTTCTATAATGTAGCAAACAGTTAGAGCACTGACACAAATGTATAAAATAATTGTTTTTTTATAATGTAGCAAAAGTCAGAGCACTGACACAAATGTATAACATAATTGTTAATGTAGCAAAAAGTCAGAGCCATGACACAAATGTATAAATAATTGTTTTTCTATAATGTAGCAAAAAGTCAGAGCACTGACAAAATTATAATAGAAATGCTTGTTGTAATTAGAGCCATAGACAACAGTCACGAACTATGGAAATAAGATAGAACACACGTGGCTTCTGTAGTTCTGTGTATTTCACATAATTAGAAAGTATGTGTTCAACCATCTTCTTCTTCTTTCCCTCCTCATTTGCCTTTCAGCGTCGAGAGGTGATATAATTTACGATCTTTATCTCTTCTGTTTGCCTCTTCTGCTGTTGTTTCCTAGTGCTTCTAATATTCCGTCGATCCATCTTTTTCGTGGTCGTACATTGGACCTTGTGTTCTCACAACGTTTGTATAAGGCTCGTTGTGTTGTGTTTTGATTACTCTGCCTTGTCACGTGGTCAAACCATTTTATCTGTTGTTTCTTTACATATCCTATGACGCGATACTCCGATTGTTTACGATGAATGATGATATTGTAGGACGGAGAACAGATGGCTATGTTCACTTTCTGTGCGGTTTCGTCTTATGTCTTTTGGCGTGTGCTGAGACTACTATGATAGGGACTAGAGCTACCTTTCTTTGTTTGGGAGATGAAATAGTAATTCGGATGAATACACTGGCACGGGCGGTTGAGCAATTATGGATTTTATTTCGTTTGCAGTGATAAGGTGACCTTCCATAACCATAACCATTCTATGACAGGGGCTATTCCTAGCTTTTTTCTCAGTTCTTCATTTCTGATCTTGTCTTTCAAGCTGTTTCCTGTCATTCGTCTAGCACACTTCATCTCAGCAGAGATCATTTTTTTCTTGTATTTCTTGCATCTGGGGTCCAGGACTGGCATTGGTAGCACAACGTTGGGATGAAGATTGTATTTGTGTTCGACCATGACGAGTGTTTATTCCCACGTGCCGGCATTGGCTGAAGACTGAGAAAAGTTACAACGATGTGAGCTAAGCTTCAAGAGAAGAAAATGTAAATCTGGTAGCGTTATTTCTCTTCGTACTTCTTAACCTGCATCATATAGGCAAAAATCTCTATTTAGACAGAAGATGAATCCGCCGGCTGCTCAAATTAATTATGTTATACTTTAGTAAATGGGCTGATATTTTTCATCGCTGAAATCATTATCATCCTCAAAAGTCTAACATTTATCATCGGTAACTCTAAACGATCAACATCTTTACATTAATTATCACTGTCAGCACAACATGAACAAACATGGCTACAAAATACATGATAACAATGGCGTCAACATGACAGTCGTAATTACATTTGTTCACATACAAGAAAAAAACAACAGACACTTTTGGAGCTGTGGTGTCTATTTAAAGAGGAGATGATGAAAGCCAGAACAGAAAATATTAATCAGCTTAACAGTCTGACGTAGAAAGAGCTCAGTAGTAGAACTGATAAGGAACACCAGTGACAGAAATATGTTGCGGGACACGATCGACTATCCATGAACATGGCATGCGATGATGGTGACGATGAAAATTATGATGAATTCTTAAACCTGCGTCTTTGACTCCTCTTTCTCCTGTGTCTTAGACTCCTGTATTTTCCCAATGCCCAACATAAGGTCCTCCTTTAAATCAGTCCAAAATTGTTGCCAACATATTTTCTTTCCTATTTCTGATTTGTTCAACTCAATCGATAATTGATTTCGATTCATGATCGCCCCATTGACCTGTACATTTTACATTTTACACAGAAAATATAAAGTTATTATTTTTTTTCTAAAAATGTTTACCGGGAATCTACGAGTATTATTCTGTCCCATAAAATGGAATAAAAAAACAATCGTAATCTACCAGGCATCTGAAGCCTTGCTGTACTTACTTTTGTATTATTATTCTCAACGGACGAAACTTAAAATTATAAGTGTAAACTGACGGTAATTCTAGTTTTGAATCATTTATAAAAATATAATCTTGGAATCGTTGTCATAAAGGTTTACAATAACGCGTTTCGTCTTTTTCCAGCTAAAAAAAAAAAAAACTGTCGCTTTCCGAATAAAAACCTTTATTCTATTTATGATGATTTTGCAGAGTAACTTTGATGCAACTGACAAAAGTGTCACACCTCTCCAGTTGTTACAATTAAGTACTATGTACTCCTTAGACCTGCATCGTATATATATATATATATATATATATATATATATATATATATATATATACCGCTCGTAAACGTAAAAAAAAATATAACAAATAAAGTATATAACAAATATAACATATATATATATATATATTGCTTTATCGGTCGCATGGTCAGAGGCAGTCGACATCAAATAGTTTATAAGAACAGCCAGACAGCTAAAGTATAGCTGCAATAGTGATAGCCAACAGTTGAAAAGATATAGAAGTTATAGCCAACAGGATATATTAAAGGTAGATCAGGACAAGACATCGGAGAAACATGGGTAGAATTTGGTAGGAGAGATACGAGAAATTAGACCTGAAGAGAAACTTCTCCCTGAATCAGATGAACGCAGTCTACGAGCTTAGTTGCACATTTTTAGTTTTTAGTTCAAACTGTTGTCATTGCAATCGGCGCATTCCCATATCCGCTCTACCGTCAGTTCCAGCAACTATTGCATTCTTACTCTCTGAGTTTGCTTTGCCTGCTTTCGCCTTCCGTGGCGCATTGTTCCATTATCCTTTGACATGTTGGTTATCATTCGCTACGTTGTCATCTTCCTGTGAGAGGTGCCCCCTAGAGCCCCCACAATGCCATTTTTTTTTCATTTGTAAAGTCCACTGACCATTGGCAGATTTCGCCAACCAGTCTGCTTTCTCATTGCCACAAACTCCCGCATGTCGTGATAAATATATCTAAGTTTGATTGTTAACGTGAGACACGTCAAGTAGGTGCATCCATTCTCTGCGAAGCATATTATTGTTAATTTGGTGAAGCACGCTTTATGCAGTAGTCTGAGTAGTCAGTATGACCGCATTTGTTGTTGGTCTCTTAACCAACCGCCATGTGATAGCTTCCCTCACAGCCTTAATCTTCAGTGTATTGGAGATTGTATTCGTGTAGGCACCTGCGTCTTTCTCCATCAACCTTCCCTTGGAATACCCAGCAAACCCCAGCCACCCTGCACACCCCTTGTGACCGAGCCATAAATTATATGACTTATTGATAAATAGCTGCTAACGTGATCACCAGAGAGCTATTTGTTATATCCAGCGACGGTAGTCTCAACTTACAGCTGTAAATCTAGATTCAGACAACTTGTATAACGCACGTGATAACTCACAAAAAAGTATTTTGATTTTAGTCTATAAGGACACAAGATGAACATGACGATGTCGGACATTTTAACACTAACAGTCAACTCATGAACACGACTTTGTTGTAATGTTCATAAAAGTGATTTTGTTGTCATTGACAGCGAGTCTGTTGAACTCTTTATTGTGTTGTTATGAGGAGAGAACTCTCTCTTTCTCTCTCTCTCTCTCTTGTTATCTCTAACTCTCACCAATGTCATTAATGATCATCTAACCACCATGATAAAGGCACAACAGAAAAGAGAAAGAAATAACAGAAAGGTTAATTACTTATTTTTATGAAATTGACTCCTCTCCTATAGCAATAGGAAAAAAAGGGAATGGGATATCTTCCGAAAGTTAGATTACCGAAATATCAAGAAAAGCACAAATTACCACGGAAACCGCGTGTCAAGAACGTTGCATATTTCACTAGCGATGTAATACAAGTTGGCAAAAAATTGAGCAAAACAACAATTTTTTTAATTTTGCAACAAACTTCGAACTTTATCTACTACATTTAAATTGACATTTAGAGGAAGTTTAAAATAGAACTAAACAACAATGTTTTGGTTGGAAAGGATAAAGGTATTACAAACCCTTCCAGATATAGCATCAAAAGCTGATAAATATAAACCCAGAAACAAAGAGCTAAACTAAGCAGATCTAAAAAGTCATTGTCGTTTGGGATATTTTCTTTTCGAAGTTGTTTGTATTGTTTTTCTGTCTATTAATCGTTAACACAATGAGCTTCACAACGTCAAACAATGAAGTAATGATTAATGTTTTATGGCTAGATCATTTTGGAAACATGTTTGCAATAAAAGACTTAATAACTTGCAAATGCAAAGAGTGTGTAGTGAACGGAAAGGATGGCAAAATAAATATCACGAAGAGAGCTATAAACATTAGAATTAATTTAGGACTACACAAAAGAAGGAGCATTCAGCTGTAACCATAAAGTGGAATCCTCCAATGTGAAAAGTATCACCTTATTTGCCTTTGCAACTGTAGTGGTGAAGTGATACCAGAATACCATGTTGCTGACCAGGTTGCTGGGATGGTCCGACTTATAGTACCAATGAGTTTTTATCTGTATGTGTGTGTCACCGAACCTTTGAAAATGGGTACCCTAAAAAAATGTCGTTAAGCAAGCTGGGCAACCTGGCATGGAGCTTACAGTAAAAAAAAAAAGTAAAGTACCCCCGTCACGCCAAGTGGCGTGTAGGGAATACGGTTTTAGTGGCCATACATTTTACAGACCTTCAGTACATGATTTTTGGGGTAATGTGGTCGGTATTACGCCCGTGCCGCTTTACTTTCTCAGAAAAAATCCGGTACCCATTTAAGGCTGGGTTAACCCGGAAGCCGTCGGTTGGAATCGAACACTACCTCTTGTCCTATGTAGTCCAGTTCACTAACCTCTGAGCTATCGCGGCTCCCGGAGCTTACAGTAGTACCCCAAAAAAGTACAAGTGTCATGATAAAATATGTGCACTAACACCATATTCAGCATACTTCTGTGGCGGTGTTTTTGTAATCGTGTTTTTCCATAGGTTATTATTGATTTTATCACTGTTTTACGTAACATGCTTTAGGTCCGACCACTCGTTAAATCAAAATTTGAACTGCCTGCAGCGCCCTCTCAGTAGGTGACCTATAAACAGCACAGATTTAATAACCAGCTTTTTCTTTTTTCATGTTCCATAGATCGGTCGGTGTTGCATAATATGCGGTTTCTGTGTCTTGTCCACAAATGTATATGTCATTTTTACCAACTCAAAATTTTCACGTACTTCGTATGTGCGTGTAAAAACAAACATTGCATCCAGACACGACTGGTTCTTACAACATTTTAAAAAATCCACAAACAAATACGTGTTGTTATTGTTTCGTTGTGTACTGTATTTGCATTCCTGATCGTGTTGCATTCTACTCCGGATCTGGAAATAGTGTCGTCTGCTGTTTAGGAATATTGATCAACGTTGATATTATCGATGGGTAATCCTCGGCCACCATTAAAATCATCACCATCATCATTGAGTGCCGTCTCCCCATCGAAGGTTGGCTACCATGGAGCACAACTCCACTCTATATCTTGCTTTAATAGTGCAGGTTGTCATAAAGTGACTTTTCCATCTTTTGATGTTACTCGTCCATGTTATTCTTGGTCTGCCTCTGCATCTTTACCTTGTATTTTCCCTTCCAAGATTACTTTTAGTAGGCTGTTGTGTCTTTTAACATGCCCCAAAATCGCATTTGTCTTGTTTGAATTGTTTTTAGTAGTTTACTTTTCATTTTTAGTTGTATTGGGACTTCGTCATTTTTCCCCCATCCATTTCTTCAAATTCTTCTATAAATCCACATTGAAATGGCTTCAATTTTTTGTTCTGTTTTCATGTCTAAAGTTCATATTTCTACACCACAATAAAACTAAATTAACGATAGATAATTTACAAGCAAGGCAATTTACACTAGAGAGCAATAAATGAATGACTTATAAAGAATAGCTAGGACAGCTGATACCACAGAGTATTCACAAAATAACACAACTCTATGGCTGCTCAGTTCATTGTTCCATATTGCCTGGAGAAGAAAATAAAAGTAACCAACTATATGTAATTCTCTTTAGTGTTGCGTTACGTTATGCTGTATCTGCAAAAAAGGTATACAGGATGTTTCGGGATATACGCTATCCTAAGGGAATGTAACATTAAACACAATAGATCACAACATTTGAGGGTGAGATGTATAGCGTTTTTTCTTTTTTTTTTTCATCTCCCTTAAACTCAACCATTTAGCGAATCGGGTACCAATTTTTTCAAACTGTATTGATCAAGAAAGTGTCTGAGTTGCAGCGCACTAACCCCTATATATATATATATATATATATATATATGTATATATGTATATATAAAGTAAAAAAGCAAAGTACCCCCGTCACGCCAAGTGGCGTATAGGGAATATGGTGTTAGTGACCATAAATTTTACAGACCTTCGGCACATAATTTTTGGGGTAATGTGGTCGGTATTACGCCCGTGCCGCTTTACTTTCCCAGAAATAAATCCAGTACCCATTAAAGGCTGGGTGAACCGGAAGCTGTCGGTTGGGATCGAACCTTACCTCTTGTCCTGTGTAATTCAGTTCACTAACCACTGAGCTATCGAAGCTCCCATATATATATATATATATAGTCGTACATAAAATCAGACAAGTTAAAATATTTTTGTGCTGATTTCTGAAACTGATGTTGGTAAACTTGAAGTCTTTCTTTCTTGTTCAATCGATCCTTAATGTACAAAATGTCTTGACACAGTTTGACCACAAGGACAACTTTCCCCTAATTCGTGAATATCACGCTGGCTTTGAAAGTAAAGAAAATGAAAATCAAATCCTGGATAAGAATCTGAGAAGTAACTAGGCTAATATAAACAAAACCAGGTCGAGCGACGTCAACGTCAACTTAAATCCGAGGAAGGGAGTCGAGGACAGTGTTTTGCAGAGCCCCATTGATCTCTGGAGGTTATGAAGGCGCATCATAAATTTCAACATACGATTCTATTTATGTAATTTATAAACATTTATTGAAAATTACAAGCGCTAACAAAATTGTTAGAATAATAATGTGGTAATAGAATAATTTCCATCAGCTTTGTTTTGTTTTATTAAACCAATGAATTATTTTTACCTTATTTTCATTCAATTCTCATTTTCATTTTCATTCAGTATCATGGACAGTAGACAAACAAATGAAATATGATTAGCGGCCACAGAGATGTGATTTCTCAGAAGAATGTTGAAAGTTCCCTGGATACATATTTTTAGCTAAAAAGACCAATGAAGAAATTCTCAAAGAGACCAACAAAAGAAGGGAGCTCCTAAAATAACATCAGAAAGAAACAATCAACATTTTTTGGTCACATCGTGAGAAGTGGAAAGTTGGAATACTTGGTTACAACTGGCAAAATAAAAGGAAAGAGGGATCGCAGACAACAAAGAAAGAAAATACTAGATAGCTTAGTGTCATGGCATGGAAAACAGTCAACAACAGAACTGATACGATGCACTGTAGATAGGAGATTGTGGAAGGACATGATCGCCTACGTCAACTGGTATGGCACATGATGATGATGATGGTATTTTCATTATAAGAATATTTTTTTAAAAACCAAAATAATAATGTAAGTAGCTGTGAAAGAAATAAAAACAAATTCTGCACAAAATAATTTAAAGCAAATACAAAGATCCATTTTATGTTGCGCTGACTGTATTGAAGGTTCGACAAAACAACGTCATTTAACAATCTTACATCCTGATCACAGCCTACACTTAGTGATTAATCCCTCAGTTCAGATATTTTCATCCCGCTTTAGTGTTTGCTTCTGTTTCTTTGTGTGCTATTTATTTTTAATTTTTCTAAAATATTTAATGCACTTTGTGTTTAAAAACATGTTCAAAAGTTCTGACTTCATGTTCAGCTGTTTCAAGTTTTGTTATCTGTTTTCTAGTCTGTCTGTTAGTTCTTTCTACATTTCCATAAATTCAAATTTCTTTTATTATTTTTTTCTGAATACTCTAATTTGATGTTTACTTTCAACGTAAATTGCGTAAATGCAACTTTGAGGGAAAAAAAAACTGCTAATCCAGTAAGTGATTAATTATACTGAACAACATAAACTTAAGCTATAAAACTAGCAATGTCCAGAAAGCTGGATCAACTCAATCTATATAATTATCAATGTCCCTACATCAAATCAAGCTAAATAATTAGCAATGTTTAAAAAGCTCCATCAACTCAAGCTATATAACTAGCAAAGCCCCTATATCAATCCAAGCTATATAACTAGCAATGTTCAGAAAGCTATCAACTTAAGCTATATAACTTCCAATGTTCAGAAAGCTATCAACTTAAGCTATATAACTAGCAATGTTCAGAAAGCTACCAACTTAAGCTATATAACTACAATGTTCAGAAAGCTATCAACTTAAGCTATATAACTTGCAATTTTCAGAAAGCTATCAACTTAAGCAATATAACTAGCAATGTTAAGAAAGCTATCAACTTAAGCTATATAACTTGTAATGTTCACAAAGCTATCAACTTAAGCTACATAACTAGCAATGTTCAGAAAGCTACCAACTTAAGCTATATAACTAGCAATGTTCAGAAAGCTACCAACTTAAGCTATAGTACTAGCAATGTCTAGAAAGCTACATCAACTAGAGCTACTATAACTAATAACTCCTGCATCAACTCAAGCTATAGAACTAGCAATGTCAAGAAAGCTACATCAACTCAAGCGACTATAACTAATAACCCCTGCATCAACTCAAGCTATATAACTAGTAATGAGCCAGTGATGGCTGCAACGTACACCCCTACAAGGTATGGTGACAGTTTTACACAAAAAGAACACAACAAAATGCTGATGTTTCGGCCTACACGTGGCCTTCTTCAGAAACGAGAACAACAAACGATGAAACAAATAAATTATCCTACATCTAGAGTGATCGGGACAGGTAAGTTAAGGAGAAGGTGAACAGAAGGATAAGAGATGAAATGATGAAAAGAGAGAGAGAGAAAGAGAGAGAGAGAGAGAGAGAGAGAGAGAGAGAGATGTGCTACATGTTGGAGGATAGATAATATGTGGAAATATGAAAGTTAGAATACATATAAAAAGTGAGACTTAACTTATTGGCAATATCCGATTGCTCAGAGCGAAAATGACTTGTCAAATGCTAGTTAAAAGGCCTGCTGGGCAATCAGTCATGTAATTGGACCGGAGGTCAGACGAGATACAAAGAAGTGGAGATAATTGTGAAGCAGTCAATCGTTAAACAGATAATGATTAGAGACACATGAGGAGTGTGAAAGCCAACAAACCAACCAGACATTTCTTAGACACCCTAGCGATAAGAGAGGCGTGATATTCTTACTCACAAAATCGCATAAGAGATCACGTCAGGTGGTAGGCGGCCAAACCGACGTGATCGATTATGCAATTTTCTGAACAATCGACATTTTTTGGGCACATGATGAGAAGAGAGCCGCGATAGCTCAATTGTTAGTGAACTGGACTACAGAGGACAAGAGATAGGGTTCGATCCCAACCGACGGCTTCTGGTTTACCCAGCCTTTAAGGGGTATCCGATTTTTTTCTGGGAAAGTAAAGCAGTACGGGCGTAATACCATCGTTATTACACCAAAAATCATGTGCCGAAGGTTATTTTGAGTTTGAATTATTAGCGGGTCATCATTATTGCACTCCGAACATGTCCATAGGTGCTCAGATCCCCTCCTCAGCAAGTCTCGTAGTGTCCAGCGACGGACGACTCCAGTTCTGTGTTGGTTGATAGTCCTCTTACACGCCCACTAAGTTTCTCGTTTCTGGCTGTGTCCAATTTAACCCCCATCTCTTTCATCCGAAGGAGTGACGTGGACTCATGGTTATAGAAGTCCTGTGTCTTTCCAACTTCCCGGAGGGCATTGATGATGTCCGCCCGATCCATTGGCTGACTGTCCTCAACAATAGCGCAGCTAGCCAACCTGCACACCCTTTCATTTCCCCGTACTACAGCATGTCCTGGGACGTAGACAAAGGTGACCTTACGTATTTTTGGCTTCTGCAAAAATCGAATCACTCAGTATACAGGCGTGGATGTAGTCTTGTGACTCTAGCCAGATGATTGGTCACTGCCATCACCTCCATCGTCATGCTACTCGTGGTCATAACATATGTGTCGAAGGTCTGTAAAATTTATAGTCACTAACACCATATTCCCTACACGCCACTTGGCGTGACGGGGGTGTTATATACTAGGTAGGATGAGAAGAGAAGAATTGGAATACTTGGTTACAACTGGCAAAATACAGGGAAAGTGAGATCACGGACGTCGAGAGGGAAGATACTGGATGGCTTGGTGTCATGGCATGGAAAACAGTCAACAACAGAACTGATACGATGCACTGTAGATAGAACATTGTGGAAGAAAAAGATCGCCGACGTTTACCGATATAGAACAAAATGATGATGAGTCATTAAACAAAATATAAATATTAAAATATAATCGTCCTTGAGTGCCGTCTTTGTAAACGAAGGTTTGCTACCATGTAGCGCCGTTCTGCTCTGTCTAATGGTTTTATGGTGCAATTTATCATAGATTGACTTGTCCATCTTTCGATGTTAGTCTTGGTCTGCCTCTGCCTCATTTACCTTGTATTTCTCCTTCTAAGATTACTTTTACTCGACTGATGTGTCTTTTAGCATGCCCCAAAAATCTCATTTGTCTTGTTTGAATTGTGTTTAATATTTCTTTTTTCATTTTCAGTTGGTTAAAGATTTCATCATTTGTTTTCTTTCCATCAAATTCTTCATATTATTCTATTAATCCACATTTCAAAGGTTTACATTTTCTGTTGTTTTCCTGTCTAATGTCCTTGTTTCTTCTCTATACAGGAATGTTTAGAAAATATAACATTTTGCTATTCTTAGTTTTAGCCCTGGAGTTATTTGTTTTGATGTTAGTATATTTTTCATGGCATTAAAATTACTTTTTGCCATACCTATTCTTTTGTGTATTTCAGTTATACATTTTCCATCACTGGTTCTAGTATTTCCCAGGTAGTGGACCACATTGTTCTTCTCAGGTCTGTGTACTGGGGGCAATCCTGTAGAACATGTTTTGTAGTCATATTGTCCAGTGTACAGTGGCATAGGCTGGTTGTATCTATTTTGAATTTTGTGAACATGTGATTTCTCATTCTATTGTGGCCAGTGCGTAGGCGACGTATGATGAATTGATCCCTCCTTGATAGTTGGTGGTATCCGTCACTATCGTTATGCTTTGGGTGTTCTCGTTTCCATTTTTCATGGAACTGACCTTTGAGGATGGATTTGGCTTCATCATAACTGAGCGGATGGTTCTCTTGTGGTAATCTCCCTCCCTCTTTAGCTAATTTGTCTGCGCGTTCGTTCCCGTGTATATTACAGTGTGGTGGTATCCACTGAATGACTACTCTCTGGAAGTTATTGCATAGTTGGTCTAGGGTTGTTCTCAAGTCATCTAGTTCATTGTTCCTGTGGCTTTTTAGAGCTATTAGTACTGACAGTGCATAAGTCAGAATCACCAATTTATTGTGCATGCTATTTTTGTGTTGAGTAGCCAATATTGCAGCATCTCTGAGGGCCTCAGTTTCTGCTTTAAAGCTGTTTGAGAATTTCCCAGTAGCTATTGACTTGGTGATTTCGTCCTGGCTATTCAGCGTCAAGAACACACCACTCCCTCCATTTCTGGTGGCATTTGTAGCAGAGCCATCTGTGTATTTGTGGGACCAAGAGTCCTATGGGTAGGTATCGTGTATGTGTTTTTCTGTTACGTGTTTTCTTTCTGTGTCTGATTGGATGCCTTTTTTCAAGATTCCTATTATATTTTCCTGAAGTTCTGGTATTTTATGTTTCCCATGAGGAGACATATCAGATGGGCCCAAGGGTTTCGGTATTGTTTGGGAAAGTACTGGGTTCCAGTAGTTAGTTCATTGGCGATTGCAGCGAAGTTGCTCCTCTTTAGTCGTACAATTCCGAAACCAGTTATTCTTTGGTGCATAGGGTGGCTAAGGAGCCATGTATATTTCTCCGCTTGTTGCAATACTTTATTGACCAGTCTGTCATCTAAGGGTTGTAAACCTGTTACTGTTTCTAGAGTCTTGATAGATGTAGATTTCATGGCACCAGTGATAATACGGGCAGCTTGGTTCTGTGTTCTGTTAATTTTGCTAAGGTGTGATTTAGAAGCCATAGCCCAGGCTGTGACTCCATACTCTAGGACTGGTCTGACTTTTCCTACGTATAGTCGCTTCAAGATATTGCTGTCTGCTTCCCAGTCCGTTCCTGCCAATTTCTTCATAATATTAGTTCGTTTTGTGGCTTTTTTTCTTGCTCTGTCTATCTGATTTTTCCAAGTCATTCTGCGATTCATGGTGACGCCAAAATATGTTGGGTTTTGGTCAATAGGGAGTGTATGGTCTTTTATCTTCAAGTTTGCAGAGAGTGTGTTTCTTGATAGGCTGAAAATTGTATATGTAGTTTTTTTCGTTAATTGGTAAGAACCAGGTGTTCGTCCATTTTTCAAATTCACCAAGGGCATCTTGCATCCTGGATCCATCCACCGACATACTTTACTCGCGAGCCCATGACGCCAGATCGTCTGCGTATATTGCTGAGTGTATTCTGGGTGGAATGTCCATTACGATGTCATTTATGAAAATTAAAAAGAGTGTTGGGGACAAGACTCCGCCTTGTGGGATACCTTGTTCGATAGAGACCTTCTTACTTAGTTGACCTTGAACTTGTACTCTGGCCGTTCTATCCTGAAGGTATTGAGAGACCCAATTGAATAAACGACCCTGGATGCCAAGTCTAAAAAGCTTGTTCTTTAAACCCTCTCGCCATACCCTCTCAAAAGTCTTCTCCATGTCGATCCACACTGCCAGTGATTGTTTCTTTTCTTGTAGAGCATTCTCTATTTCCTGTGCAATGTAGATGACCAGGTCTTCAGTTGATCTGTGCTTACGGAAGCCACTTTGTTGTGGTACGATTTGTTGTTTTGTTTCCAAATGCCACATAAGTCTTCTGTTAACCAGCCTTTCCATGCGTTTACTCAGGCAGCTCAGTAAGCTAATTGATTTGTAGCTACTTGGGTCTAGTGGGTCTTTTCCACGCTTGAGGATGGGCACCATAATAGCTTCTTTCCAGATTGCCGACACATGACCTCTCTTCCAGCAAGAATGTATTATCCTTATAAGTTGGCTCTTGGCTTTCTGTCCCAGATTTATGAGCATTTCGTTGGTGATTCCATCTTTACCAGGGGAACTTTTGAGCTTCAATCCTTTGAGGGTAACATCTAATTCATCTGGGGTAAAGATGGTCGTCTGATGCTCTTCTGGTGCTAAAGGCACGTGTTTTGCATCTTGGTTTTCCCGTCTTGCAGCTTTCTGTTTGTCTATTGGAATGTTTATTCTACTAATGTTTTTGTAAGTCTCTTTCAGTAGATGTGCTACCCTTTTGCCTGTGAGGATGTTCTGATTGTATGCTAATGATATTGAAGGTCGGCAGTTGTTTTCGTCGCTCAGAGCTTTCGCAAGTTTCCATATTTATGACCATTTTGTCTAGATTAAGGCTCTCTGTTTTGTCTATCCAGCTCTGTCTTGCTGATATCATGACCGCACGTCTGTATTTGGCAGAGGCTGCTTTGTAGGCACTGTTGCTCTCTGTGCTGTGTGATGTTTCAACCAGTTCTCTGGCAGAGTCCAGTTCCTCTTCTAGTCTTTGTATTTCCTTGCTCCAGTATGGCTTGTAGTTTCTTCTTGCTCCTCTAGGAATGGATTCTTTAGCAGCTCTCAGGATTCCATTTGTTAACCGCTCTATCGTATTATTGACCTTCTTTTCGTGTGTGTTGATAGGCGCAGTATATGCATCAGTGAGGTTTGCAAACTTTGCCCAATCTGCTCTCTTATAGTTCCAGCGGGGAAGAGGTATTTGCAACTCCTGTTTGTGAGAAAAATCCACTGAAAGTTTGACTGGTTTGTGGTCACTATCTCCAAGTTGGTTCAGCACTTTTCTCTTTATTTTGATAGATATGTCTTCTGTTGCAAATGCTAGGTCGGGAGTGGAAATTGTTTTCCATCTTTTTGAGTAGAAGGTTGGGGGGTCCTCTCTAGAGTTTATGAGGAATAGGTTATTGTCTATTTCCCATTCTTCCACTTCTTCGCCTCGAGCATTGGACTCTTTATATCCCCATTTTTCAGTGTGGCTGTTAAAGTCTCCTACTACCAAACACTTTAATGGGGATATTTCCATTGACTCCAGCTTCAGCAATTTGTCATTAGGACAGTAAATGTTGGAGCCGCGATAGCTCAGTGGTTAGTGAACAGGAGTACAAAGGACAAGAGGTAGGGTTCGATCTCAACCGACGGCATTCGGGTTCACCCAGCCTTAAATGGGTACTGGATTGTTTCTGGGAAAGTAAAGCGGCACGGGCGTAATACCGACCACATTACCCCAAAAAGCATGTGCTGAAGGTCTGTAAAATGCATGGTCACTAACACCATATTACCTGTACGCCACTTGGCGTGACGGGGGCTCTTTACATTTTTTACTAACAGTAAATGTTAAATATCCTTATACTAGCGGAGTTAATGTATAGGTATGTACCAATGACCTCTGCCTTTCCATTTGTGTCTACCTCTATCAGTTTTGCTGGGATGGAATTTTTAATAAGTATAAGAATTCCATTCTTGTGACTTTTCCTGTCCTGTCTAAATGTTTGGTAGCCCCTGATCATAAATATGTGCTGAGAATTAAGGTGAGTTTCCTGGATACAGGCAACGTCTATCTCCTCCTCTGCTAGTTTTATTGTTAGGGCTTGTTTTTTGTGGTATATGCCCTCCGCATTTCAGTGTATTATATTCAACTGTATTCAGGATTCAGCTTGAATACTTTCCGGTCAGCGGTAGTTTCTCTCTGGTCCCATTTCCTAACTCTCCAAAATGGGTCAGGGTGACCACCTAAAACTTGGGGTGGACCCCTTCGTGGCACGTGGCCCATCATTCCACCTGCCTGGGGAGACTCCACAGACAGAGCATCATAATTAGAGTCTGTTAGATCCATTCCGATTGAATACCTGTTAAAACGTTGCACGGTGTTCTGCGCCAGTGGCCCAGTGCATCCGATTTCTTCAACCAGCATTCTATTTAGGTTTGCTTTCCTTAGCCTTTGGTTGTCCCCAATCTTCCTGCAAGGCAGCAGATTGTCTTTTTTGTAGGGGGATTATGCCCTTAGATGGTCGGCCCTCCCAGGTTTACGAGCATCATCTGCCCAAACTTGATGTAGTTATTAGTTGGTCATTAGACCATCACCATCACACATCAAACAACAGACTATAAGTCCCTTAGACCATCACCATCACACATCAAACAACAGACTATAAGTCCCTTAGACCATCACCATCACACATCAAACAACAGACTATAAGTCCCTTAGACCATCACCATCACACATTAAACAACAGACTGTAAGTCCCTTAGACCACCACCATCACACATCAAACAACAGACTATAAGTCTCTTAGACCATCACCATCACACATCAAACAACAGATTATAAGTCTCTTAGACCACCACCATCACACATCAAACAACAGATTATAAGTCCCTTAGACCACCACCATCACACATCAAACAACAGACTATAAGTCTCTTAGACCATCACCATCACACATCAAACAACAGACTATAAGTCCCTCATAACTAAGACGAACCTCCGGGAGTCTCACCGATGCTGACAATGCAACACTAGAAGTGAGACAGAGAGTTCATCTGTGCTATATAGAACCAATTGTGACATATGGAAGCGAATCATGGAATGTAGGCAAACAAAGGTAACGACGATTTAGGGGTCACATAGTGGGATTCTCAGAAGAAAGCTTCCTGGTCAGCTAAAAGGACCAATGAGGATATTCTCAAAGAGATCAACACAATAAGGGAACTCCTAAAAAACATTAGAAAGAAACAATCAACACTTTTAGGGCACATCATGAGAAGAGGAAAGCTGGAATATTTGGTTAAAGTGATAAAATACAAGGAACGAAAGATCGCGGACGTCGAAAGAGAAAATACTAGATAGCTTGGTGTCATGGCATGGAAAACAATCATAGACAGAATTGATACAATGCACTGTGGATAGAAGATTGTAGAAGGACATGATCGACTACGTCTCATCGGTATGGCACATCTCTCTCTCTCTCTCTCTCTCTCTGCGATCAGGACTCAATGAGAGTAGGATTCCAGACTCTCACATGAAGTCAGCTGTCAGGTTAAGTGTGTTGATCGCCCACATAGGCAGAACATCACAATTAGAGTCTGCCAGATTCACTCTGATTGAACACCCGTTAAAACGTTGCACTGTGTTCTGCGCCAGTGGCCCAGTGCATCCGATTTCAGCTAGCATTTTATTCAGGTTTGCATTCCTAAGCCTTTGATTGTCCCCAATCTTCCTGCAAGGCAGCAGATGATCTTTTCTGTAGGGGGATTCTGCCCTTAGATGGTCGGCCCTCCCAGGTTTACGAGCACCATCTGCCCGAGTCACTAGAGGTGACTAACACAGACCTGCACACACAAAGATAGGAGATGTGAACAACACAGACATGCACACAGCGATACGAGGCATGGCTAACACCGACACACATCAAGATATATGACACATGACTAACATAAACATGCACATAAAGATATGAGATATTACTGACATAGACATGCACACACAAAGATATGACACATGCCTAACATAGAATTGCACACAAAGATATGAGATATGATCAACATAGACATGCACACACAAAGATATGAGATGTGACTAACATAGCTATGCACACACAAGGATATGAGATGTGACTAACACAGACATGCACACACAAAGATATGAGATATGACTAACATAACCATGCACACAAAGATATGAGATATCTAACCCAAACATGCACACACAAAGATATGACACATGACTAACACAGATACACACTAAGATATGAGATATGAGTAAACACATACATACATAAAGATATGAGACATGATTAACACGGACACACCAAGATATGAGATATGACTAACATGACACACACCAAGATATGAGCAATAGCCAGCACATACACACACACACACACACACACACGCACAAGCTAAGACATGAGCCATGGCTTTCACAGAAACATATCAAGATATGAGCCATGGCTAGCACAGAAACACATCAAGATATGAGCCATTGTTTCACGGAAAAACACCAAGAAATGGACCATGTCCAGCACAGAAACACATTAAGGTATCCATATGCTTGGGTTTGTTGTAGTATCCCCGATTAACTGTTCACAGGTTTCGTTCAAACAGTTGTCCGGAGATTTGAGAGTGCAGTCTGACCTGTAGAATGTTCCCTTGCATGTACAGTTCCCGTTTGACTGTTCACAGGTGTCGTTTAAACAGTTGTCCGGACATTTGAGAGTGCAGTTTGATCCGTAGTACGTTTCCTTGCACGTACAATCTGTACTTTCCGGGTCACATATGATGTCACAGCCATCAGAAAACGTATGTTTGCACTGTAGCCCCAAATAACCATCGGGACAAGTGTCACTACAGATGTAGCTAGGACGTTTACATTGTAGGCATTTTCCGGATTTTTCCTCACATAAAGGACAGACACTAAGACAAGACCCGGAGCAGTCATGTCCATAGATCCCATGTGAACAGTTGCTGTGACACGTACCGATGATGACGTTGTAGCCTTTGCAGCACACACTGCACAAAACGACCAAGAATGCCCGTCCAGACAATAGGTGTTTGTAAATGTTTGCACCTCACTCACCGTCAGTGCACTGTCGGTTTGCGAAATGGCCGATGAAAACTCAATCTTAATGTGTGCCATTGTCGCTTGTGTGGTGACTACAATAGTGTTCACAGAAATGTTTGGGTATGATATATCATTATACTGGAACACTACACCGCCACTGTCAGAGAAAGCCTTTAGAGTGACATTCTTTACCTGAATCATATTGCTAGCTCGATGATAAATTCGAATGGTGTGAATCTTCCGGGACATGGCATAGTTCAGATACCAGTAAACAGAATTGGTTCCACTTCTCAATTGTGTATGTGTGCAGTCATTGTCATAGAGATTGGTCTTTCTTTTGCCATTAACTGCAGCCTCTGGTCCACATCCGTCTCCTGTATAACAAGCATTAAATGTGCGGTCTGGTTCGTGTTCTGTTTCAGAGCCACATTCCCACCCCCGCCAATGTAGATAGAGCAGATATTTGCAACTATCGCCCCTTCAATCCGTAACTTGTTGATCAGACCAGCCCCAGAGCAAAAGACATCAATCTCGTGCGGACTAACTACAAACCTTGATTCATTTTCACATGAGGCAGAACCATTTAGTTTTACCGTGAAACTGTCCGGATACGTTTTGATGGTGTTTTCTATCAAAAGCTTTGGTGTAGTCTACGAAGCAGAGTTTTATTATTGGTTTGTTTATACCTCTGTGAACTTTTCGAATAATGTCTTCTGCAGAACATGGCTTCTTTTGTTTGTTCTAAATCCAAATTGTTGTTCTTCTAATTCCATATTGATTTTATTCTGAGTCCTGTATAACTTTTAGCAAGATTTCTGTTACATCTTTTATTTGTCTAAAATCACTGCATTGAACTGCACCATTCTCATTAGGCAATGCAATAAAAGGTGATGTTTAGTTCATTTGGTATGTATCATGTATGGTATATGTCGTTGTATATGTATAAAATATACTAAAGGGTTAAAATATCAAGCTTTTCTTGTTTAAATATGCTTGATTTTTTTTATACAGCGTATAGTTTTATCAAGTTAATTTACTTTAATGTAGATTTAATCGGTAATATATTTGATTTCTCTGATAAAAATGTATTAGATTTCTTATAAATTTTGTTTCAATAACACTTGCGATGACTGATTTATTTTAATTAGTTGAAATTTGACATTATATATATATATATATATAGGTATGAAGCAAGTGAAATCATCGGACATCATGATTGTAATGGGTGACATGAACGCTAAAATAGTAAAAGGTAGATATAAGACCAATATAGGAAATCATGATTTAGGAAAAAGAAATGACAGAAGAGAAAGATTAATACAATTCTGTGAAGAAAACAGGCTAATAATATGTAACACCTACTTTGAGCAAGAGAAAAGGAAACTATACACATGGAAAAGTCCATGTCCACATTACCCAAAAAAGAAAAGAATAAAAAACAAAAATGAATAACTAACAACATCTTAGAAAAAAAATGGAAGAAAGCGAAGAACACTGCCCAATACAATAAAAATAGTTAATGAAATACTCGCAATGTGCAAAAAAAAGCAAATAAAGTCTGGCTCAGCCAAAAAATGTATAGAAATAGAAACTATGGAAAGAAAACAAGACTTAAGGGGAAAGCACACAGAATTAAAGAGAATGATTAATACAAATTTAAAAAGCCACAGAAAGCGAATGCGGACCAAAAAAAAATGCTAACAGACAATAGCGATATAATAGATAGATGGCAGGAATATATAACAGAACTTTTTCATGATCAAAGGGACAAGAAACAAATTATAAAATGTACATCGGGCTATAAAATCTTAAAATTGAGGTGGAAAAAGCAATAAAAACAATGAAAAAGTGAAAAGCAGCAGGGCCTGACAGCATATACAGTTAGAGATGAAACAGGCACTAGAGGATTTTGGCATTGAAGTGATTACAGACATATGCAATGACATATACCATATAGAATACATACCAAATGAACTAAAACATCAACTTTCATTGCATTGCCTAAAAGGAATAGTGCAGTTCAATGCAGTGACTTTAGAACAATATACCTAATGAGCCATGTTACAAAAATCTTGCTAAAAGTTATACAAGGAAGGATTCAGAATAAAATCAATACTGAATTAGATGAGCATCAATTTAGATTTAGGAAAAATAGTGGAATAAAGGAAGTCATATTCAGCATGAGAACATTGATCGAAAAGTATATAGAAGTAAACAAGTCAATATGTGCCAGCTTCATGCAAAGCTTTTGATAGAGCACACCACAAACAACTTATAGAATACCTAAAAGTGATACATCGAGATGACATGGACATAGAACTAATATGTAATTTATACTGGGGGCAAATAGCAATAATAAAATATAACAAAGAGAACTCGACACCCATTGATATAAAAAGAGGAGTAAGACAGGGATGCATCCTATCACCAAGCTTGTTCAATCCACTGAGAAAATCTTTAAAAACATCACAGAGATGCCAGGCCTAAACATTAATGGAAAGATAATCAATAACCTAAGATATACTGATGATACTGTACTACTAGTAGAAAATCCTAAAGATCTACAACAATTACTTAAAGAAATAAACATGACAAGCAGAAAATATGAATTAGATATGGATATCAGAAAGACTAAAACTATGATCATAAACAAAGGAAATACTCAAAACCCACAAGTGGATATCAAAATTGAAGGAATAGACCTGGAGACAGTTCAGAACTACAACTACCTTGGACATACTATAACCAGTGATGGAAGATGTACAACTGAAATAAACAAAAGAATACGAATGGCAAACAGTTATTTTAATGTCATTAAAAATATACTAACATCAAAACAAATAACACCAGGGCTAAAACTAAGAATAGCAAAATGTTATATCTTCTCAATATTCATATGTGGTGCGGAAACATGGACATTAGACAAGAAACCAGAACAGAAAATTGAAGCCTTTGAAATGTGGATATATATAAGAATAGGTAAAATTCGATGGAAAGAAGAGAAAACAAACGATGAAGTCTTAAAACAACTAAAAAGGAAAAGAGAACTACTAAACACACTTCAAAC
The DNA here is from genome assembly GCA_032433765.1 of Megaustenia siamemsis. Lineage (NCBI taxonomy): Eukaryota > Metazoa > Mollusca > Gastropoda > Stylommatophora > Ariophantidae > Megaustenia > Megaustenia siamemsis. Next base: position 129,313,740 of record JAVIAB010000092.1, read on the forward strand.
AAGATAAATGATATTTTTTAGGTACAAATAATAATAAATAAATATTATTATACATGTATATAGGGAACTTCCGAGGCGATAATAGGGAATAATAGAACAAAGAAGTATGTGTTAGCACTCGGAAAAATTGACAGACCAACAACAATAGAAAAAAACGAAGAACAATATATGGTCCGAAGCGGGATCGAACCCGTATTCCCTGGCACCGCGCCTTGCCACGAGAAGCCGACCGCTTGGCACACTGCCACGCAGCTAACTAAAAAATTAGCTATAGTAGCAGTGTCTTACACGAAGGCGTTCTCAATGACTATAGCATAGGGTAACGATCACAGACCGGAAATAAATTGTATATTTGTACTTTCCTATTAATGCAAGTATCTCCCAGTAGGGCTGAATACTTGCTTGCGTTGCAAACATTTATTGGACGAAACAGCACGAATAGTAGTTTCCAGTGGTTATATATTGGGTATTATCGCCTCGGAAGTTCCCTATATATAATAATATTTATTTATTATTATTTGTACCCAGTATATAACCACTGGAAACTACTATTCGTGCTGTTTCGTCCAATAAATGTTTGTCTGCAACACAAGTATTCAGCCCTACTGGGAGATACTTGCATTAATAGGAAAGTACAAATATACAATTTATTTCCGGTCTGTGATCGTTACCCTATGCTATAGTCATTGAGAACGCCTTCGTGTAAGACACTGCTACTATAGATAATTTTTTTAGTTAGCTGCGTGGTAGTGTGCCAAGCGTTCGGCTTCTTGTGGCAAGGCGCAGTGCCAGGGAGTACGGGTTCGATCCCGCTTCGGACCATATATTGTTCTTCGTTTTTTTCTATTGTTGTTTGTCTGTCAATTTTTCCGAGTGCTAACACATACTTCTTTGTTCTATTATTCGATATTTTTTAGGCCATGTTAAAAGACAGAATAGCCTACTAAAATTAATATTGAAATGGAAAATACAATGTAAAAGAGGCAGAGGCAGACCAAGACTAACATGGACAAGTAACATCAAAAGATTTACAAGCCAGCCTATGACAACCTGTACCATCAAGGCAAGAGACAGAGCAGAATGGCGTTCCATGGTAGACAACCTTCGTTGCGGAGATGGCAACTCATTATATATATATATAATGAGTTATGAGTTATATATATATTTCCTTTGATTTAGTTATATTTTTTTATTACAGTGATGATAGCGTTTTTGTATGATTTCATTTACTTCTATGATATATGTGATTTCCTTGATTTAGTGTATTTCCTTAGCATAACCTCCTGTAACATTTGCTTTCCTGGCATATTATTTTGCCTTGATACTGCTCATTTATGTGTGACACAGTTTATTTTCAAGAAATGATTTGTTTGACAATTTTGCTTCTTTATATTCTTTCTGCATAAAAAAAGTAAAGTGCCCCCGTCACCCCAAGTGACGTATAGGGAATATGGTTTTAGTGACCATACATTTTACAGATCTTCGGCACATGATTTTTGGGGTAATGTGGTCGGTATTACGCCCGTGCCGCTTTACTTTCCCAGAAAAAAATCTGGTACCCATTAAAGGCTGGGTGAACCGGAAGCCGTCGGTTGGGATCGAACACTCCCATTGTCCTTTGTAGTCCAGTTCACTAAGCGCTGAACTATCGCAACTCCCATTTCTTTCTGCATAGTTTGTTTTAATTTATTTACTTTTTTTTAATACACATTTGTATAAAGTACATATACCATGTAATGTAGTTTATTTTAGGTTTACTTGTCGACTCTTGCAGTCTTCTTCCCCATCAACTTCATCTCTGCTTCTATCTGTCTTCTCCAAGAATTCATTGGTCTTCCTCTTGCATTCATTATGCGGATAAATTTATTTATGTTGCAAAATGTTGCACGAGGTAACTAAAAACAAAAGAGAACATAGCACAGTCACGTGGTATCGTATAGGGAGTATATTGTTGGTGCCCACATAGATCGTCGCCATATTAATCTCTTGGGGTAATGTGGTCATATTAAACATCCGTGCATCGTTTCTTTCCCTGACAGTTAAGGCTTCGTGAACCTTGAAGGCTTTGATCGGGTCGAACCTTGACACTCTGGTGTGAATTCGAGCAGCGTAATGTTAGCTGGTTCCATGTTGCAAAGTTCATTCTTCTCTTTTCATGACGAGCATTTTCAAGTCAAATGAGATGTCAGCTGAGGTGTCAAAATATGTATCTTACTTGTCCTATCTGGAGACTGAGAGTGGAGAGCAATAATGATAATAATAACAATGAAGAGCATTGACTCTTCATCATTTATACCTAGATATTGAAAACCGCACACGACGATACCAGCGGCGGTTGGTGGGCTCGAAATTTGAGGAAGTCAGGAAGTGAGACTGTACTTTAGGTTGACTTTTAACTTGATAGTTTGCGCTATTACAGCAATTTACGCGATGTAAAATAATTCCTTCAATTATTGCCCTAAGTTGACATACGTATAATTATATCATAAAATATTAATCATTTGCATTATACGTTAAGGGGGAAAAATGAGTTTGCTGTTAATAAAATCTCTTACAGTTTTGTTCCACTTTTTTTTTATATAACAACGCAGCACAGTGATATTACGAAAGCTATAAGTACGGTCTCCTCCTATTAGCTTTACTTCTATGTTTTAATAAGAAACACCATCTTATTGGTCGTTCTTCTGTTGTCATCGCAATGAGGAGCTGATTGCAGAAATGGCCTGCCTAGTTTTCATACACAGTGCTGGGTAAATAGATGCTGCTGTACGGTTGTAGTAGATTAGACCTTTTATAGACATCAAAGCCTATTTATTAGTAACAGCTTGAATTACTTGAAATCTGTCACGGCTATACTAAAGAATACGGTGCCTGGTTGTATATTGACATTTAACTCATGGACCTGGAATGTGATTGTGTTATGTATTCTGATAAAATATTTTTTTTTTTATAGAGGAGTCGTGACCTCTCGTTGCGTCTTCTCTATATCCGCCGCTGGACGTTACGTGCGTAACATGATTGACCACAACCCCTTACATTATTATATGCTATGGGACTAGCTTTACAACGCTTGCATTACTCTTTCATATTTCTTATATTCCTTTACACTTTACACCAGTACGTGGTTTATATGACAAAGGTAAGTTTGTACAAATAATTATGGCCAAGCATACAACGTCATGCAGAGATCAAATTAGGCCACTGTCTGAGGCTGTCGTATCGGTGTTGAGCAACGTGATCTTGGCGGGAGGAGCGAATGCGCGGGGAAGCTAATTTTCAGGGCCACGAGACAAATGAAAGGAATACCAGTAAACACTGCTCATATTCGCTGGGAGTCGTATAACGAGCCCTTGCACGAGGGCATATATGAACTGGACAGACAGAAAAACGCACATAAATAATATTTTAACTTTAAAACTAAATTGTTTTTCATTAGTAAATTCAACATATTCAGAACAAAAGTTTGTGTACACGTTTAAGAATTATAGAAATATTGTACTTTGTCTAACATTATTTCTTGTAAGAAGACAAGTTTGTTGATGTTTCATGGGGTAAGTTGCATATATACTTAATAATAAAGTAATGTTGTTTACGAATATCATGTAATATATCTCGACGCTTTATTTCAATTCTTATTTATTATAATCTTGTGAAATCCGTTGATGGTCATTGCCTTTGTATAAAGATTTCATTATTACATATAACTTCATTTATTTCTGTGCATGCGTACCATATTGTGCTTCTATAATCTACTTGTGTGTTTGTTTACATTAAAATTAGGTCGCTTCGTATGTTTAGTGCAGATTATATTTACATTTTGTTTATAGTGTCTCAAATGTTAATTATAAGATTAATTACACCCTTTTCTAGACGTTCATACATTTTTGCATTAAATATGGATCCGATTCTAAGGTAATGGCTTATTTTTTTTTAGTTAACAAATTCTTATAAATCTTTAGGCGTTTTGTGTATTTTGCTTTGTGTTTTTTTTTAGTATGGTTGACATGAAATGTAAATGTATTGAAGATCAACCCGATACATTGTTTTATGTTGATCTGCCACTTTCTACTTCATCATAAATTTTTTTTTTTTTTAAATATATAGGGTATGTCATTCGCTATGGAAGCAGGCATGTCTTTAATGGTTTTATCACTAATTATGATGTTGTAAAGAACTTTGAAGCGAATATACCTTATTTTGTAAGAAATGTGACAACGTCATAACATATGCTGGAAGTGACACCACCATGTACGACCAAACAGGATAATAATTATTGAGGAAATGTTGGGTTCCGTAACGAGGAAGACACCCTGTACTACACGTCAATAGATAAACAATAAATATAAAATCAATGATTACTGTTTGTCTTCCTTTGAATAGTTTTTTTTTTCATAATTTAAATTCTATAAGTAAAATAAGTATTATAAAAATTATTACTTAATTGTAATTAAGTATTTTTTGTGTCTCTAAAGCTAAAAGCAACACTATATGTATTTTTCTCTTCTACAGATGTTATTATTACTTTGAATGAAATTATTTTATTTAATAACTTTAGGATATTAAGCTACTTGCAGTAAAATCGAACTTAATACAAAGAGCATGTCGCCTAATAACAAAATAGTGCGACACAAGTTCGAAAATATTACTTTTTGCGCAATGCGTCATTTCCTTTTTGACGCCTAATAACGCGGTCTCTACGTCTTTCGATTCCAAATATTTATTGGAAGAAACGTCAGAATCGACAAATGAGGTTGGGAGCAGAGACAAATAAATTATTTGTTCCAATTTGACCAGTCCTTTAATAAACAAACATGTTTATGTGACTAATAATACGAACAATTAATATCTTGTTTACATTACGAAATATTTGTATATGAGAAAGAAAGCTATTATTTAAAAATCTGTGATGCTAATGTTGATGGAATACTGGATTATATAGCGACCCTCTTGCTTCTTCCGTTGGAAATCTCAAATCTTTCAACAAGTCTTTGTACTGATGTGTTCACGACAAAGTTTTACTTGAGCACCAGTGTTCTCGAGTTTCCCTCCGAAGTAACACACATATTATTTATCAACTAAAAAAAAAAACCTGGCTACTTGGATTACATTTTTTTTTTAAATTTCACAATCTGTAAATTAATTGTTTAGCCATTGTTCTATATCTCTTCTTATGTAATGTTAATAGTGAACATAGCTATATGCCTGCTTGTCCGATGACTAAAGGAATACACCTCCTCATCATACGCCCTTAAGAGAACGTTAAGTGGGCATGTCTGCGTTGTGTTGTGGTTTGCATTAAAACTGTAGTATTTGCGCCTTTTGACCCAACACATCAGACTTCAGCATGTTATTTTTGAGCACCGGGTTGTCTTCCCTCTTCGATCCCTACTCACTTGGCCAGACTAGACAGGTTAGTCTGTTACTAGAAGCACCATGGGAGAAATGGAGTAGACTCAGGATGGTTCTGGTTCACCGATCCTGTCGCAAACCATCAGCTGTGGGTCGCTGACAACTTCCAACTCCGCTGCTGGGTGGCGACTTTGTCTCCAACACAGCTACATGAATTTTTGCTTGTTTAATACCAGGATGTTATTAGCATTGCATTACCTTCATTTAGATGTTTGTTACTAAACGAGACATCCATTTCTAATAGTCAAAGCTACACATTATATGAACTGCTTTACTCTTTTCTTTTACTTTCTTCCACTTCTGTCGTCTTTCAGCGTTGATGGGAAATTGGTATATTGAATTCAATGATCATCGGTGTGTTTCATTCACGATACAAATGTGTCGGGCTGAAGGGTGTCAGCTCCCATGCTTCTGGATCCTTAACAATAACATACAAATTGTGATTTCTGCTACTTTATTAATGTATCGCCCTCTAGGTTTGCCTTCCTCCAATGTTTCCTCATTATTAATGTATCGTCCTCTAGGTTTGCCTTCCTCCAATGTTTCCTCATTATTAATGTATCGCCCTCTAGGTTTGCCTTCCTCCAATGTTTCCTCATTATTAATGTATCGCCCTCTAGGTTTGCCTTCCTCCAATGTTTCCTCATTATTAATGTATCGCCCTCTAGGTTTGCCTTCCTCCAATGTTTCCTCATTATTAATGTATCACCCTCTAGGTTTGCCTTCCTCCAATGTTTCCTCATTATTAATGTATCGCCCTCTAGGTTTACCTTCCTCCAATGTTTCCTCATTATTAATGCATCGCCCTCTAGGTTTTCCTTCCTCCAATGTTTCCTCATTATTAATGTATCGCCCTCTAGGTTTGCCTTCCTCCAATGTTTCCTCATTATTGATGTATCGCCCTCTAGGTTTTCCTTCCTCCAATGTTTCCTCATTATTAATGTATCGCCCTCTAGGTTTGCCTTCCTCCAATGTTTCCTCATTATTGATGTATCGCCCTCTAGGTTTTCCTTCCTCCAATGTTTCCTCATTATTAATGTATCGCCCTCTAGGTTTGCCTTCCTCCAATGTTTCCTCATTATTGATGTATCGCCCTCTAGGTTTTCCTTCCTCCAATGTTTCCTCATTATTAATGCATCACTCTATAGGTTTGCCTTCCTCCAATGTTTCCTCAATATTAATGCTCTTTGTGAGATGTTGTAATGTGGCGACCTTGTTCCATGTCCAAACCATTAGATCTGTTGCTTCTTAATATGACCTCCTGTCGGCATAGCAAAACAGGCACTGTCATAGAACCCACTTGGGAAGAGATAAATGCAAAGGAAGGCACAGGAATGCATGGAGAAAAGAAGTCACAGTAACCTTTAAGAACATTGGTCTACACTGGAGAGAAGTAGAGAAAAAATGCCAAAGAGTAGGGATGGAGAGACCTTGTCAGTTATCTTTTGCCTCACAAAGGTGTATAAAAAGCTTTAGTTCATTGGCTCTTAGTAAATATGATTCAAGACTGATATAGCACCATTCTCTTGTCCTTACATTTCTGATTTTATGTGGATAACAAAAACATACTCTATTGGTCGTTTCAAAATATTTTGAAGGTGTTTAAAATTCCATATCTCTGCAACCAATTGATTGATAATGCTGAAATTTTGCATATGGTCTTGTGATTTTTTGGTCCCAAGAAGTACATTCATTTCCTCACCAACAAACGTATAGTTTTAAATATTCTTTATTTGAAGTATACAAATTTAAGGCATTTTGGTCAAACCATATATTTGGAGGAATTACCGCTTCATATGAGTGAGCACCCATGGACTTGTCATCTTGAACCTAATGCGCGCCAATTTCCCTGTTTTAAGCACTAAAAAACACATAAAACGCGTCATAGTTATAATTTTATATCCGGTGCATCCCATTTCCTGTCGTTTTGTTGTGATTTATGTGCAACGGCGTATCCTAATTATTGGGTAATTTCGTTAAATTTGTGATCTGTTAGTCAATGGGTATAAAAGTAAAGTTCCTTACATTGCAATCAGTGGCAATAAAGGTGTATAAATATTTTTGCATAGAAGCTAAGCGTGGAAAACTGTATCGAAGCATCTCAAAGCCAGAAAAGAGAACTATTCACGCATTGGGTATAAGCAAACGCTTTTTCAAACAAGTGCTTAAAGCTAACGGAGTGTCCAGTTCAATCAAGACTAGGACGCTAGGAAGAAAGAAAGTAGTAGATAGTTTTGACAAAGAAGTGATTAGAAGAGCAATTTGTAAAATGTTCGATTCCAAAGAAACTGTGACTTTAAGAAAACTGAAAATTCGACTGAGAGCAGAAAATGACATTGTTGTGTCGAAAACAACATTATGGAGAACTGTTAGAAGCATCGGTTTTACGTTTAGAAAGTACGATAGTGGTAGAAATGTCATCTGCGAGAAGCCGCACTTAGTTTCTATGAGGAGTAAATATTTACGTGAAGTACGGGAAATGCGTAACCAAGGTTATGATATTGTATTTCTAGATGAATCTTGGATAAATTCTCACCACACAAGTGCCAAGGAATGGCAGTTATCAGATGGAAGTATTAAAAGATGTGTACCCACTGGAAAAGGACAGCGTATTATAATGGCACATGCAGGCAGCCGAAAAGAAGGGTTGGTGAAAAATGCAGAACTTATATTCACCTCTAATTATACTGACAACAGGGACTATCACACCGAGATGAATGGCCATATATTTAGAGAGTGGATTGAAAATACTCTTCTTCCAATTCTAGACAGACCATCCTGTCTGGTAATGGACAACGCGTCGTACCACAACGCTGTGGCAGAAGAAGACAAAATTCCTACATCTACCAGTACAAAAGATGTTATAAAGATTTGGCTAAGAAAGGAAGGAATTCCGTTTAACGAGAGATTTTTGAAACCTGAATTACTGTCACTTGTTAAGAAATCGCAAAAGACCAAAGTATTCCAAATAGACAAAATCATTCAACAGCATGGGGTGTCCGGTTAGCGCAATCGATAGGCGGTTGGCTTACCACGGCAACAGCCGGGGTTCGTAATCCTGGCGAGGACACCTGGGTTTTACTAATTCCCTAAAAATTAGTAGGAGCCGCGATAGCTCAGTGGTTAGTGAACTGGACTACTACGGACAAGGGGTAGGGTTCGATCCCAACCGACGGATCCGGGTTCACCCAGCCTTAAATGGGTACCGGATTTTTTCTGGGAAAGTAAAAGCAGCACGGGCGTAATACCGACCACATTACCCCAAAAATCATGTGCTGAAGGTCTGTAAAATATAGGGTCACTAACACCATATTTCCCTATACGCCACTTGGCGTGACGGGGGGTACTTTACTTTTACTATTCAACAGCATGGTCATACGTGCTTGAGACTGCCCCCTTATCATCCACAATTAAACCCCATTGAACTCGTTTGGGCAAAAATTAAAGGGCAGGTGGCAGCTGAGAATACAAGTTTTAAACTATGCGATATAAAAGGACTGACATATGCTGCTCTATCACAGATTGACAAAGATTTTTGGTGCAAATGTGAAGATCATGTCTTAAAAGAAGAAAATGACTATTGGAAAAAAGATGGACTATAGTTCGTTCAGCCCAGATTAGTAATCAATATGTTAGACTCCTCTGATTCAGAATAAATGAAATAATAATGGACGTTTTTATATGTCCGCATGATCAATCTTTAGCTAAAGTTGATAACGTTTTGAAAATGTAAAGATTCTTGATATGTGTACTGCAGGCATGCAAAGAAACTAAATCACTTTCATATGTCTTGTTTACGTAAAATAATGAAAGTCACATGGAAAGACATAAAACGAACAATGTAGCTCTTTACAGTGAAGAGGATCCCGTGCTTACATCGGACTCTTTAGTCACATGCGTACCCATAAACAATAACTTTGCTTGATATGTCATGCTCGTTATCGCTCGCAACGGATAATTAATTTTTTTAAATGTAATCTTTGTTGTATATTGTTTAAATAGTTTTCATTAATGGAACTGTTTATACGCTGATTTGTTTTAGACCGTCTGTAAAGGCTATAACATTGACATTCTCATAGTATTTTAAAGAAAGTAAACAATAGAAAGTAAACAGTTGATAAACGCCTCCAACTTTCAAGTTGTGTAGAGACGCCTATGCCGAGAAGCTGATTTCCATTAATGTACGGTAAATTATTTTCTCCAGGAGCAAAAAGATCCGTAAATTCACTGAGATCAAAGGAAAGTGCTGCTTCATGATGAAGCATACTTCCTACATCATTAAATTTTGTGAAATCGGTGGGACCTTGGAAAAACAAGACCAGATGCAAAAAATCAAGTTTGTAAGTGCAGGGAAAGAGGAGATATTTCATGTTAATCGTGAACATTTAGATTTGAAACGGCCAATAGTTGTAGAAAGTAATGCAACATGTTTTGAAGACCTCTCTTCTCATCTTTGAAGCGTTAGTAGTGAACTAATTTTCTGACAATCTGGTCGTGGTTCGACTCCCAGCTTTGAGACGCTTTTCTTCATTATGACCATTACGGCTCCAGAATCTAACAAAGCTGTGACAATTATAATCTACTTTCTTTTGTTCTTGTTTCTATTGGCCATTTAAACGAAACTTTGATTTATGCCCAAATATGTTCTTATGCCAAATAGATGTTTACAAGAGTTCTTGTGTTAAATAGTTTATTATAAAGGTTCTTGTGTTAAATAGTTTATTATAAAGGTCCTTGTGTTAAATAGTTTATTATAAAGGTTCTTGTGTTAAATAGTTTATTATAAAGGTTCTTGTGTTAAATAGTTTATTATAAAGGTCCTTGTGTTAAATAGTTTATTATAAAGGTTCTTGTGTTAAATAGTTTATTATAAAGGTCCTTGTGTCATATAATTTTTATAATAAGAGTTCTGGAGTCAGACGAATCAAACAGGTTCTGAGTTGAAAGTTGCCAGCGACTCATAGCTGATGGCTTGCGCCAGGATCGGTGAACCAAAACTATTCGGACCCTACTCCACCTCTTCATGGTACTCCTAGAAACAAATTAAGCAGTCTTGTCTGTCCAAGTGAGTAGGGATTGAGAGGGAAGGCAACCTGGTACTAAAACTGCTGTTCTGAAGTCGAATGCATTGGGCCAAATTGCTCAAATATCAGTTTTACTGCAAACCACAGCACAACGAATAGACGCCCACTTTACGTCACCGGGTAAAAGCAAGCAATAAGAGTTCATCTTTCAAACAATTTGTTCTGAGAATTGATGTGCTAGACATTTTATGAATGCTTGTGTAGGTCATAGCCAGGTAGTGAGTGACTGGTTGGTCTCTTGACAGGGAGATTGGAGTCCAAATCTCGGCTTTTCCAGTTGGAATTTTTATTTGTGATTTCTCTCTGCTGCAACCACCCCTGGTCTCAGCAGCTAGACCTGGCTTGAAACGTAAATTAACTCATCAACGGGAAAAAAATATGAGTATCTTCGAAGATGGAGTCATCTGCCTGTGTGGCGAGGGCACTCTGTGCACACGGCTGCCAGGGAAAAAAACTGATTAAGACGCAAAATTCAGTTCCTAGTCTCTAGGGACTTCGCCATAGATTAAAGTTTGCGAACAAAAAAAAAAGGTATTTTTTTTTTCGAAATAAAGAACACAACAGTTGTTCCAAACAAAGTACTAGCTGCAACTTCTAATGTAGAGGAACACGTGAAATATGGTGATTCGTCTAATTCACTCTATGATGTTGGCTCTGTAAATAAAGAAATCATGAATTCTTGTACAGGCTATAGGCGTAGATTTTGCATGCAGGGTTTCCTTTAAACAAGGGGCATTAACTGTTTTTTTTTTAAATTTCTCTCTTCTGTACTGGTCTTATGAATGAAACCGGAACTACTATTCAGGAGTGGTGGTTCTTTATGTCACCCCATGTTGACAAGTCATGATATCTTTGTCTCCATAATTAGCTTGCGTCGTTAATTTACTTTTTGAATCTATAAATGGTCTGACTCATAGCTGATTGTTTGCGTGTGGATCAGAGGTGACAGCTGATCGAGATCCTGCTGCACATCTCTATGGTGGCTTTAGTGCTAGACGAATAAGGCAGCTCAAGTTTGTGCAAACTAAAAGGGAAGACAGTCCCATACCCAAAAATGTTGTGCTGAGGTTAATTGTACTGAGTCGAAGGACGCACATGTCTCGTCTTGCTGTAAAAAAACAACAATGAGCCTACCCCCACCTCACCCCTCCATTTAACATCTTTTTTATTCGAACTGTGAAGTGGAACAATTACAGTGTGAATGCAGAAATGAAGGAAAGAAAGTAACATTTCACTGTCTCTTTCCATTTCCGGTGTAGATATTACATCTAACATTCACACTTTAGAGCACACTCACTCACTCACTCACTCACTCACTCACTCACTCACTCACTCACTCACTCACTCACTCACTCACACACTCATTCACTCACTCACTCACACCCTCATTCACTCACTCACACACTCACACGCACACACTCACCCACACACTCACTCACTCACTCACTCACACACTCATTCACTCACTCACTCACACCCTTATTCACTCACTCACACACTCACACACACTCACTCACACACTCACCCACTCACTCACTCATACACGCACACACTCGCACACTCACTCACACACTCACACACGCACACTCACTCACTCATACACGCACACACTCGCACACTCACTCACACACTCGCACACTCACTCACACACTCACACACACTCGCTCACACACACACTCACTCACTCGCTTACACACTCACTCACACACTCACTCAAACACAGAAACGAAGTTCTAATTCGATCATGTCGATGCTATTACGACTGCTGACAAGCATTGGTTGTAGCAATGAAATAAATGGCAGGAAACCTAGTTGGGGTAGAAATGATTCGAAATTATAGCTTTCGATGCTTAACAAACTAAATGATGGAACAGTACAGTGCTGGAGTTCGGCGGTAATAATTGCGTGATGTCAACCTCTCTCTCTCTCTCTCTCTCTCTCTCTCTCTCTCTCTCATTTTTCGCTTGATTCAGTAATCATGACATTTTAAGTTGTTTGGAAATATCGTAGCCAGAAGTTTAATTTAAATCAAATATATGTCGAATTATGGTTATACTATTGCACAGTTTGTTGAGTCCGCGACCCATCCATCTCCATTTTCCTTTTTCACTGTCAAGCTGTATTGATTGATGTCCAGTTCTCTGTCGCAATGTGGTTTTAATTATCTCTGGTCATTTGACATGTATTTAGTTAATGGCACGTCTGCTTGTAATTGTTTTTGTCTTTCTTTCCTTTTTAGCTTGGGTGTGGCATCCTTTGTCACTGGAAATATTTTTATGGTTGAGTTGAACAATGTAGTCTTATTTTTGTCTGAGATTGATGTTGAGATTCAGATTTGTCGTAGAGATGTGGTGAAAATCTGGCTTTATTGATTCTGACGTTGACATCTTGGATTATTCCTCCATCTTTGTCAATACTGCTTTCAGAAAAGATAAATTTGTGCACTTCTTTAATTATCTGGCCATTAATCGTTGAGGGGATTTTTGTGTTATTTATTCGTATTTCTTTGTTTTGTTCAAGGTATTCTTCAATTATGCTTTTCCTTTCTTTCTTCTTATTGTTTCCTGTTTGACTTGTCTGTGCATTAGAATACATAGATCATCAACTTGTTTCAGTAAGCCGTTATTTCATGTGCACATAAAAATGCAGAAATCCCGAGTCTCACACGTCGTGGTGACTGCTTTGACCCCAGCGCCCTCTATCCTTCTGGTCCTACCGGGAGCCCCTCAACATTCCGGGCAGAAAGAGGCATTGAAAAGCTGTCTATTTAAGATTGCTGCACACTCTTGCATAAATCTGTCTACAGATCATTACCTTGAGAATTTCAAATGATAATTAGTTATGCATTGAATGGCCAGTTATTTATTCATATGTCGCCATTACTAACTACGATACAGACGGTAAATTTGCTGCTTAATAGAATAAGCGGAATTAGATTGAGTGCAAATGACAGGGACAGCGACGGAGCCTATTAGTAATTATGTTATAAATGTTCTTTAAATTCGCTGTTTTTAAGACTTAGACAAGACTTGACACTTAACAAGGCAATCATAACAATTTGCATTAATAATAGATGGAGTTGTTCTTTTTATGTTACTGTACTAGTTGTGGTGTATTGCGTTGCAGAGAGGAGGAATGTGTCATTTTGTGGGGTCTTGGCTATTCGTGTGAGTTGTTGTCATGTCGAATTCACTTGCTTCTCTGATTTCATCTTATCATCTCTTTTTCCTTTTTGCTTCCCTTTAGTTTTGTAATCTGATCTTTTCATGTATTACACTCTATCTGCTGGTTGGTTTATTTGTCATTCAATTCAAATGTCCAAACCATTTGATTCTTTGTTGTTCAATAAGATCAAAAACAGATGTTTTACCCACCATCATTGTTATAATTATTATTAAATATCCATGTTTAACATAGGTAGAACAATGCGGATGTAGACGATCTTTCTATTCATTTCCTTTCCGTTCGCATAGCCAGATGTTTCAATATCGGTGTTAATTGGCAGCTTACATTATTTGTTCTCTGGATTTTGCCTGCCGTATCCCACATCTTTTACCTCATTTTACGTCGTCGGTGAAAATACTGCCTAAGTAGGTATCTTGTCGTTGTTAGAAATATAACTTTGGGTTGGTTTGCAGTTTGTTGTCATTTCTGTCTCTTCGATTATATTTGTCTTCATGTCATACTCTAGACTTACAGACCTGAGACAATTGGTGTGGTGTAGAGTTCTTGAAATAAAGACAAGATTTGGTCGTCTGCCAAAAGTAAATAATTTACACCTTCTGGTTCTGAGTTAGCAGTTTTGGTGGCGTTTGTTGTTGTTGTCAGTGTAGATATCACTTGAACGATAAATAGTACTGGCTAAAGTACAGGCACTCTCTTGTTACTGGGAAAATGATTGTCACGCCCACGGTTGTTCAAATTGCACTTTCACTTTTTCTTTCATGAAATGCACTAATACTGTCTAATAGCTGTCCGTTCACATTATATTTTTCAAGCACTATCCGCTGTTTGTTTCTATTAACTCGATCAAAAGCATTTTCCTGATCGATAAATGCAATATTTAATTTTCCGTTGTATTCAATAGTCTTTTCGCTTAATTGTCCCACTGCAAATATGGCGTTTGTGTATTCTCTTCTCCTAAATCCAAGCTGGGTTTCATTTAGTAGTAGTCCATTCTTATATCTAATACATCGTTTGAATATCGTTGCGTATTTCTTTTTTTGCATGAACATTTTTGTGTGAACAATAGTTGAAACACCAAAATGAAAATACATTAAATACTTGTAACTAAAAGATTAAGTGTGCTACAATATTTCATTTTTCTTTCATTCTGTATGGCTGCACGCTCGTATTTGTTTTTATTAATTGTATCTACTTTTCACGGTGCTTCAACTGCTTGCTTTTATATTAATCATCCAGTTGTGATTGTTTTGTGTATCCTGTTTTAATGTAGCCTTCTTTTGTTTGGTTCTTTTCTGCCATAATCATGGAATTGATCTCTTAATAATTTGATTGTGCTTAACTGCACATATATGCAGCAATACAGGGTCGCCTAAGATATAGACAAGCATAATATCTGACGCCAGAAAAATTCATGTGGCGAACCAAAGCAGTCAAAATCAGTCAATTTTCTCTAGATGTTGAAAGAAAATAGAGAACAAGGGGGTCTCGGCAGCTTACTTGGAAAACAAAAAACCACCCGACTGGACTACCGACGTTCGGACAACCCTTGTTCGATTCCCGCTGGGAGCAGTGTGAGTTGTACTCGTGGCTAAAAAAAAAATACCCCGCGGTCCACCCAGCCGCTGGTAGAAATTCGTACCAGGGTAGTACTCTGGGAAGGTGATGAATGCCACTTCGCATCGTGAGTTTCGATGCTTGAAGCGACGCTATCCAGAAGTCTCCGAACACTTCTGGATAGGCGACCGAGCACATATGGGTGAAAATTCGCGCGCTAAGACGCCGATCAAAGTCTCGTACTTGACCTTTACTTTAGCTTTACCTTAGAGGACAACAAGAACATTATCACATTTATAACACACACACACATACACACACACACACATTGTAGACAAAATCATGCACTCTAGTTATGTCTCAACTCTTTCTTTATTACACAACCCATCAAGTTCCCTATAAGCATGTTCACAAGAAATAAAAAAAAAAATTGAACTTTTTGAGTTGAGAAAGACTGCTTTAATTTATATGCTTATGTAGACCGTTGACTTCTTGATCGACAGTTAGTATCAGGCAATCACAACATGTTTGGTAATATATTAGTATATTGTGCTGGATGTTGTTTTACTGAGCAGTTTTTTTCCCCACGTGGCTTATTCTGCCATTTTGATTCCACCTCAGAATGAACAAATTGCATCTGTCGTGTTTTGGTTTATCTCCTTTCCCTTGCATCTTTTGTCTTCTGGTTTTAACAGCATCACTTCTTCGAATGCAGTTTCTTATTTTTGTTCTTCGTGTGCTACGATCTGTTGTTGCTTTCGTTTTGCGGCAAATTAAAATGTATGCAAATTTCGTTTGTTTTTTTGTTTGTATGTTTGTTTGTGTTTTTGTTTATTTTTCGTATTTTGTTGAAAAAAAAACAATGAAACCATAATAATATAGAACAAAACATCACTACCAAGAATACTCAAATACATGATTATGCTTTTATGTTTAATAGAATAAGAAACGTTGATTTACTAAGGGAAATATAACTGAATTGTTGTATCACGGTGCTGGTTGTGACCGCTTTGAACGTGTCCCAAGAGTGATGGCAAGAGAACAACAAAAACAGTGGCGGTCACCGATAAGTCTATTTTATTGCGTTGAACAGCCCACACAATGTTTCCAAAAACGGAAGTAGAGCAGCCAGTTCTGTTCACCTTTTATTGATTTACAGTCTCTCCTTAAACATATAATTATAGTCCACATAAAATTATAGTCATTTTAGTTGTCACTTTAACCAAATTTGTATTCCTAGCCAAATATGTTCCATTCTAACTTGTTAGCTAATTGCCTTTAATGGAAATCATGGCAACAAGTCCCTAGAAATGCCTACCACGTCAAACGTTTTTCTTTTTTAAGTATCAGCATTTTAAATGATGCATTTATTTGTCGAGTTAGTCAAAGAAGTGAAGATAAAAACGGAATTCTTTAAAATATGCTACATCAACTGACCAATTAATTAGTCTCCAACACCTTCCACCCTTAGGCATAAGAAGATTTCTTCTCTAGACTCCATATCTTTTTTATAAGACATGATCAGTTCTAAGAGCCGAAATCTCGCTCCATTGTCCCAGATAAACAAGTAAGAGATGGAATAAAAGGTAGCTTCTGAGACAAGAACATTTTAAAATACAACTTATCTCTCTATAGTATTCTATTGAGCATGTGAAGCTAAATGCAGGATAAGAAGAAAGATGAGGATGAGTAGAAGGATTCGCAGAAGAATACAGTATGTACAACATTTTAAAATACAACTTATCTCTCTATAGTAATCCATTGAGCACGTGAAGCTAAATACAGGATGATATGGATTCGCAGAAGAATAAAATATGTACAATATTTTTAAAAAGTTATGACATTTCCCTCTCCCCCCCCCCCCCCTTTTACACTGTACTTCAGTGAACCGCGATAGCTATGTGGTTAGTGAACTGGACTAAAAAGGGCAATAGGCTTCCGGGTTCACTCGGCCTTAAACGGGCACTGGATTTTTTTCTGAGAAAGTAAAGCGGCACGGGCGTAGTACCGACCACATTACCCCAAAAATCATGTGCCTTGGTCTGTTAAAATTATGGTCACTAACACCATATTTCCCATACACTACTTGACGTGACGAGGATATTTAGTTGAATTTTTTTACTTTGTACTTTGCTAAACTAGTGCTGTGATATTATGATATTCCCAGAAAAGGTATCAGGATTTGCAACGTTCTGCATGCACATTCAGTTATTTACCATCACTTCCACTCCTCTTGGAATCTATGTTGTTTGAATAATGTTTCCAAAATTCGAGTAAACGTGACCAAACAGACATGTTTCAAGATACAGCCTAGACCGGACATGAAACTGATAATTATTTTTATCGAAAGAGAAAATAAGAAAGCGAAGAATTCCGACACGCCTTGAGTGTGCAGCATAGAGAATATAACGCCTATTTCTCCATAGTACATTTCTTTTAATGGAGGTTGTGGGATTGGGGGGTGGGGGGTGGGGGGAAGAGCAATGTGGTGAGCATTGCGTTTCTATTTCTATACAAATCTCCAGTACCCATTTATGACTGGGTAAGCGAACGAAAAAATAATGTAAGCAATAAGAGTATAAATTGAAGAGAATTGTAAGAAGGCTATGCTCGTAGAAACATTTACAATTTAAATCGTTTTTGATCAAGACAATGTCAAATGCTTTCTACCTCAAAACATTATGACAGAGAGGAAGAGGGAGACAAAGAAAATGATGGATAGGCGGAATGAAAGACACTTTCATGAACCCAAACAACGTCCAAAAACGCCCAAGAACAACACTACATCTAACAAGGAAACGAGCAAATGGACAAGTAATACGACATCAACAGACATACGATTGTATCAAATATTCTTCCTTTCTCCGTCGAAACTTCAAGGCAAAGACAGATGAACAAAAGAAGAAATATATGATAACACCGGTGACGGTGAATTTTGTTATCTTGAATGCTAAAAAATGGACAAAAACATGTTTACATCTGTCATTTTGATTGCCCAGTCTCGGTACAAGCCAGTATTATTGCCAAGATGCCTTCCTAACTACTGGGCAGACCTTTTGTTGGGGAGAATCAAGGAAGGTCATACGGTGAAGAGCTGTAAGGTCTTAGCTCCAGGTCATGGGGAAACCAGATGATTAACATTCGCTAAGGGTTTATGAACTGAGTCAAGGACACAAGAATGGCGTCAGCAAAAAATGCGGTGGCGATCAGGAACGGAGTAGCTATACAATTACTTTATTTTTTTTCTCCCTCAAGAGATAATTGTTGTTGTTATCAACTGTCATTTGTTTTGTCATATAAAATTAGATTGTGTTGACGCATTTCTATGTGATCTTGTGGGATGTTTGTGGAGAGGGAGGAAGTGGGAGACTAGGAGAAATGATTATTTTAAAAGAGAGAACTTTTCCTCTTCCAAACCAAAGAAAGAACACGCACTCATTATCCTCATTCATTTCCCTCAAAGCCCAAATTCAACACGAAATCTTCCGAAATTTGCGACCGTTTCTGAAAACGTAATCAACATTTATGCCGGTAACATTCTTCATTTTCTTCTACATTGCTATCTCTATGGTTCTCATTATACCAACCTCTTCCTAGTCTACCTTTCTTCTTCTTCTTTTACTTCTTCACCAGTCCCTTCCAATATGGCTAGAAAGTTTATTATTTTTGAGACGATGAACTTCCTTTGGTGGAAGTTGTAATTGTCTCATCGTTTTACTTAAACAAGAAATCGTTATTTAAAATAAAACAAATATGGTTGGGTTGCGAAAGTTATTTATAAAAAAAAAGGATCATAATTCAGACTTGCTCATTAAAACAAATAAAATTAATTTATACAGTAAAAAGTAAGTAAAGTACCGCCGTCACGCCAAGTGGCGTATAGGGAATATGGTGTTAGTGACCATAAATTTTACAGACCTTCGGCACATGATTTTTGGGGTAATATGGTCGGTATTACGCCCGTGCCGCTTTACTTTCCCAGAAAAAATCCGGTACCCATTAAAGGCTGGGTGAACCTGGAAGCCGTCGGTTGGGATCGAACCCTACCTCTTGTCCTTTGTAGTCCAGTTCACTAACCACTGAGCTAATTTATACGGTAGTGACCCTTAATTTTCTGTTATAAAAATACCATTTAGACAGATGAATAATACATATATGACGTCTTCGTCGACCTGGCGTAGTACTAACAGAATAACTTAAAATATATGCCGGTGGTGAAGACAAAAGATGGATAATAATACCATATTCCTTATATGGTCTACTTGAGGTGTAACTTTTTACCTCCCCTCCTTTTGCTTTTCTTTCCTTCAGAAAAACGTGTATTGTTTTTGGGTGGGGAATCTACAGTTACTAGATTACCTGGAACGTAATTTTTAAAACATTACTTGATAGTTCAACACTTCAATGTATAAAATGAGATCTAGTTTAAAATGATCAATGGGTAAGGCGTTGTTTCTTGGAGAGGTTATTTCACAGTGGAACAATTTTGCTGCAGAAAATGTGCGCTCATGTTGAACAAAGGAAGGAGATAGAAATTTAGTGAATATAGAAAACATCTTCTGTTTCTAAGTTATCAAACAAAAATCATCGGTTTTGTGTAGTAACGTGGTGAAGAAGAATACGTAGATGTAGACAATGCATCAAATCTTCGCTTAAGCATGTATATACAGCTATGTAAACCATCAAACGTAAAACACACACACACACATGACAACAATAATAACAGAAAACATTGACAGTAATAATCTACTTCGATATGCAATTGTTAACACAACATTTTCCACAAGGAAAGTGTGCTCACTAAACTGTCAGCTCGCTGCTTTCAAAAACCACCACTTTGTTGGCTGGACACTTTGTTGCTCATTCTAGTCTGGCCCGAGTAAGTGGAAAATATGCTGAGCCAGATCAAGAAATTAAATTATAAACACAATTATTATTTTGAACTTCCTGGTATCAAGCATAGGTCAAACACACACACACACAAAAAACGTCATGTTAGCCTTTTGTGACCGACAGCGCTGGCATTACTTCGGCATTTATCCCATTCTATGATTTTCCGGAGTAATGGGGAGGCTTTTTACGGGGGCTGAGAATTAAAGGTTGCATGCCCGATGCAGTCGTCACGAGGTATTCACGTATGATAAGGAAAAAAAAATAAAAACGTTTTTGACCTTGAATCAAACATGTGTCCACATTTATTAAGAAGACAAGATTGTTATCCTTTCACGGACAACACGATAGCACTTTCCAATATATGAGACTAAAAAAAATTACAGCACTTTAGGGCGAAATGACAGTCTTACTGCAGAGTTAAATATGCTGAAATCGAATAAAATATGCATGTGCTGCCCCAAACTTTGCTGACGTAAGCAAACACTATCAGAAGTTTAAAATGCACATTTTCGATTGAGCAGACAACAATTTCTAATGCTGGTGGCAGAAAATGGATACAAAGTCAAAGCAATTTTTATTTTCACAGCTTTCTGATGAAGGAAATCAAACTGGCTCCAACATTTCTAAAACCTTCAACATTTCTGAGTGGGGCTGTCTACCGAGTTGTCAGTAAATTAAAAGCATGTAATAGAATCGAGAGAAAATATCCAAGCAAGTTCTGAGAGGCCAAGAATTTTGGGCACAAAGGACCATTGGCTTCTTGCCCAAATCGTTCATGCTGGGTAAATGAAGTGTGTATGAAAACATACGGCACCGCATGAATGTGAGGAGATACCCAGTGATATCTAATGTTGCTGTTAACCGGTAGCTGCACAAGATAAATTTACATACACGTTTTTCATAAGCATTTCTTACAGAGGTAACACATGCGAGCTTGAACTGGTGCCACAAACTTTAATATTTGTCATGGGACAATGCGATTTTTTTCCCCACATGAATATTCTGTTTGATTTTATCCGCTCAAATAAATATTTGGACTAAAGATTCTGTCAGTGACCCAAAATACACCAATAAATTCTATCCTTTGGAAGGGTTGCTTCTGCCATCTGTGCTAGATGTGTACCCCTTTGGGTGTAGATTTCAACTTGACAAGACTCAAAGCGTACAATTTTTGCCACCGACGCGTGACTACAAGATTATAATGTGACAGTACTGACGTGGTCCAGCAATAGTCTCGACCTAAACCCAGTTGAAAACGTTTGATTGCAACACAAGAGCCACTTTAAACAAGAAGTGACGTTGAAACAATTGAAGAAAGTTGCTGGACAGTTTGTCTCACAATCACTTACAAAAACTTGAAGGAATTATGCATCGCTACATCCAGGCTTAGGGAGCCGCGATAGCTCAGTGGTTAGTGAACTGGACTACCACGGACAAGGGGTAGGGTTCGATCCCAACCGACGGCTTCCGGGTTCACCCAGCCTTAAATGGGTACCGGATTTTTTTCTGGGAAAGTAAAGCAGCACGGGCGTAATACTGACCACATTACCCCAAAAATCATGTGCTGAAGGTCTGTAAAATATAGGGTTACTAACACCATATTTCCCTATACGCCACTTGGCGTGACGGGGGTACTTTACTTTTTTTTACTTACATCCAGGCTTGCTTTGCTGAAGCAGGTAACATTATATTGTGTTGAAACCATTGTTGGTAGGTAGAGGAGCTACTAGTTTTGTAATTAGTGTTTGATTCTATGGGTGTGTTGATTTGCAAAAAAACTTTCTATCACTAACTATCACTTTCTCTGTGTGTGTGTGTGTGTGCGCGCGCGTGCACGCGCGGGAGCAGAATACGGAATTTATTATGAGACACTCCTAGGGAAACACTCATAAATTATCCAAACATAAAAAAGGGTTCCGTCCACGCCTACATGAACTATTGTTTTAGGGCTCACATCTTAATATGAAGTAAGACACATTTTATGGATGATGATGTTGGTATCATGCCAACTTTTCCAGAATAAATCTCTGGTGCCCATTTTCAGAGCCGGATTGGTCCCAACAAAAATGTCACCACACCTTGGCGTTGCATACGGACCGTTCAGGTACGCAGAAACCACACAACATCAATAGCTTCTAATTTTCAAACAGAGACGTGTACTTAAACCAGCATTTGGAATAATGAACAAATAAAATGTCTATTGAAACCAGCATTTGGAAAAAAATGAACAAAGAACAACAGAAAACAAAGAAAACAATCTTACGAATCTAGAGTGTTTATAAATAGGATACAAACATACCGGCATCAGATGTCGTCAGACTTGATAAATATAGACATTCTTGATATAGAAAATAATGATTTATATATAGCACATAAACAAAGTGATACAAAAGAAATAATCAGTACTTTTACCCAAACGACTTTATCAGTTTAGGTCATTGGACACATATTTCAACAAAGATGAAGTGTTGATCAACATACATGAATCCCCGAGTAGCTTAGCAGGTATTCTCATTATTTCAGGTTTTCGTGTACAGTTCTAGTCGAAGTATTTGTACAAGGTTTGGCCACAAAGAAGCTACCGATTACGAATCAATAGCCAGCTAAGCTATAATACTCTACGCGTCTTCACGTCAAAAAGAAAATGTTTGTGGACAAAGTATGATTTGTAATTCCGTGTCAAACGAATGTGTGGTCTTGATTTATGAGTTGGTAATAACAGGAAACTCTCTACGTAGCAGGAGGTAATCTGATCATCAGATGTACACCCCTTGCCGAGCAAGTGTTTCGGCACTTTAACTTCTTGATATTTAGGGGATATGAGCAGAGACAGAGAACGAACTACAAGAAATGATAGACATAATAGTGGAAGAAAGCAACAAGAAAGGTCTCAGTCTGAATAGTAAGAAAACAGAAGTAATGGTTATTTCGAAGAAACAATCATCACCATCATGCAGCATAAAAATAAACGAGACAAACCTGAAACAAGTACAACGTTTCAAATACTTGGGCACAATAATAACATCAGATGGGAGATGCACCACAGAAATAAAAAGCAGAATAACTGAGGCCAAAATAGCACTTCAGAAAATGAAAAATATCTTATGCAACAAATCTATGTCAATAAAAATGAGAAAGAGAGTTCATCGGTGCTATATAGAACCAATTCTGACCTATGGAAGCGAATCATGGACAGTAGACAAACAAATGAAAAGACGATTAGAGGCCACAGAGATGGGATTTCTCAGAAGAATGTTGAAAGTTCCCTGGACAGATAAAAAGACCAATGAGGAAGTTCTCAAAGAGGCCAACACAAAAAGGGAGCTCTTAAAAAGCATCAGAAAGAAGCAATCAACATTTTTCGGGTACATCACGAGAAGAGGAAAATTGGAATACTTGGTTACAACTGGCAAAATAAAAGGAAAGAGAGATCGCGGACGACAAAGAGAGAAAATACTGGATAGCTTGGTGTCATGGCATAGAAAACATTCAACAACAGAACTGATACGATGCACTGTAGATAGAAGATTGTGGAGGGACATGATCGCCTACGCCAACCGGCAGGGTACATGATGATGATGATGAGCACCCGCCTTGGTCATGACTCCCATGTGTTGACCTCCTGCTGCACTGAACCGTAAAGGCTCACTTATATAATTGGCATCTACTAATTATTAGCTATCACAGCCATCAACAGATGCAGGATAAAATGAGTATATTAGATGAGAGATCACAACAGCTAGGACTAAAGATTAATAGAGATAAGACCAACATTATGAGAATTAATGCAGTTGGCAATAACCAAATAAAACTAGGAGAAATACCTCTACTAGACGTACAATCTTACATATATCTGGGCAGTAATATAGATAAAGAGGGAGGAACAGAAAATGATACCAAAATAAGGATATCAAAAGCAAGAGGAGCTTTCATTGCACTGGGAAACATATGGAAATCCAAAGAAATTATTCCTATTATATGGCTGTGAAACATGGAGAATAACAAAATTGACAATCACGAAGGTACAGACTTTCATTAATGGATGCTTACGCAGAATAAAGGGATGGAAATGGCAGGACAAAGTCACTAACGTAGAATTATGGAAATGTACCGGTCAAATACCAGTGGATAAAGAGATACAGCGTAGACGATGGCGATGGATAGGACACACACTACGGAAGCCAACTGAGATTATTACACAACAGGCCCTTTTTTGGAATCCCCAGGGGAAAAGACAAAGAGAAAGACCAAGGAATTCTCGGAGAAGACAGATCCAAGCAGAGATGAAGATGATGGGGAAGACATGGAATGATCTTAAAAGAATTGCAAAAAACAGAACGACTTGGAAAGTGTTTGTTGAAGGCCTATGCTCCACTGGGAGCTAAAAGGTAGAAGAAGAAGAATTATTAGTTAGTTTTATTTCTGTCTCGCTCTGAATCATTGGTCTTTATCATACTTTTGTCTGAATCATTGGTCTTTATCATACTTTTGTCTGAATCATTGGTCTTTATCATACTTTTGTGCACACCAGATACCTTTGTCAGATGTAGCTTTATCTTCCTTTAGTACCAAATGTCCACGTGATGATTTTGTCAGATGTGATTTTATCTTCCTTAGTGTCTACGTGTGGATTTTGACAGAGGTTATTTTATCTGCTTCCTTTAGTGTCCTGTCCACGTGTGGATTTTGACAGTGGTGATTTTATCTGCTTCCCTTGGTGTCCTGTCCACGTGTGGATTTTGACAGAGGTGATTTTATCTGCTTCTCTTGATGTCCTGTCCACGTGTGGATTTTGACAGAGGTGATTTTATTTGCTTCCTTTAGTGTCCTGTCCACGTGTGGATTTTGACAGAGGTGATTTTATCTGCTTCCTTTAGTGTCCTGTCCACGTGTGGATTTTGACAGAGGTGATTTTGTCTGCTTCCCTTGGTGTCCTGTCCACGTGTGGATTTTGACAGAGGTGATTTTATCTGCTTCTCTTGATGTCCTGTCCACGTGTGGATTTTGACAGAGGTGATTTTATCTGCTTCCCTTGGTGTCCTGTCCACGTGTGGATTTTGACAGAGGTGATTTTACCTGCTTCCCTTAATGTCCTGTCCACGTGTGGATTTTGACAGAGGTGATTTTACCTGCTTCCCTTGGTGTCCTGTCCACGTGTGGATTTTGACAGAGGTGATTTTACCTGCTTCCCTTAGTGTCCTGTCCACGTGTGGATTTTGACAGAGGTGATTTTACCTGCTTCCCTTAGTGTCCACATGATGATTTTGACAGAGGTGGTTTTATTTTCCTTTAGTGTCCACATGATGATTTTGAGAGGTGGTTTTATTTTCCTTTAGTGTCCACATGATGATTTTAACATGGCGGATTAATCTTCCTTTAGTGTCCACGTGTTGATTTTGACAGAGGTGGTTTTATTTTCCTTTAGTGTCCACGTGATGGTTTTGAGAGGTGGTTTTATTTTCCTTTAGTGTCCACATGATGATTTTGACAGAGGTGGTTTTATCTTCCTTTAGTGTCCACGTGATGGTTTTACCAGAGGTGGCTTTATCTATCTTCAATACTGGAGTATAATGATCTTGTTAAGGGTTACTTTTCCCTATTTTGTACATATCTAAAGCCGAAAGGCCGTCCCATTTTGAGTTCGTCTGTTCTCTGGCCGATTTAACGTCTGTCTGCGGCTAGATATGTCCTTGACCAGCATTTTTTATGACGCTGGTGTTTCTATTATTGTGTTTACTGCAACCTACGTTTAATTTTTTGTTTGTTTCTTATTCTTATTTCTTTGATCATAGCAGAGAATCAATTTCTTTTTTACTCTTCGGCATTTTAAACCTTTAGCTGTGTGGTTTTTTGTTTCATTTTTCGGCGATTCTATTACGCCACTTAATCAAGGACAAACACAGAGTACTTGACACCCGAAGTTATGTTCCTCCATTCATGTTGACTCATGTTGTTGTGACAACCATCTTTAAGCTCTCACTAGAGGTGGCTTTACCCCAGATTTTCCGAAATGATCTCTGCATTGAAGTTCTTGATTACCTGACTTCACTTCCTGCTGATCTTTACTATTCGACTAGTTCTCGCTGACAATCATTTCTATTCACGTGGGCGACACAGTTTTATTTTGTCGACGGTTTCTTCCTTTTTTTTTTCTTTTTCTTAAAAAGTTCGCTTTTATAACAGATGGGATGTAACCGAGATAGAACAATTACCTTAGACTACAAAGGACAAGGGGTAGGGTTCGATCCCAACCGACGGCTTCCGGGTTCACCCAGCCTTTAATGGGTACCGGATGTTTTTCTGGGAAAGTAAAGCGGCACGGGCGTAATACCGACCACATTACCCCAAAAATCAAATGCCGAAGGTCTGTAAAATTTATGGTCACTATCGCCATTTTCCCTATACGCCACTTGGCGTGACGGAGGTACTTTACTTTTTTTTTTTTACTAGAGGCTGATTAATTAGAGTTAGAAGCTGATTAATGACAAAAAGATGACAGAAATCAACCAAATGAGTGCGTTATCTTTGTTCTTAATAATATCTCTATGACCTGTGTATTAATTTGTTTTAGCACTGTTTTATCGAAGCTGTAAACTAGAGATATCTATAATATCTCCATGAAATGATTATTGGCCTTTTAATCATACATGCCTTAATTTCTATTTGAAAATAAAGCATTTTTCATGTTTTTGGTTAAATTGCATTGCATCTCATAATAGATATTTATTTATCTTTATTTCAGCTTCGTACAGATGAAAGAGATTACTCGTGCTATTAGTTTCAATTTATTTAATTCCTTTGAAAACATTTATTTCATTTTCTTCTCTATCGGGGGAACGACACAGCAGTTAAGAGGCCAGTACGCCTTTTGCCGTCATGTAGAACAGGAACAGAGTTCCTTTAACTCAAATTTTGATGGTTCCTGGCCAAACTTTGTATCGAGTCCTCAGCTTTTCCTCTCTTTCCATAGTCCTCTACCATAATGCCTTTGGTCTGGCTCTCTCGTCTTCCCACCCGAATCACCATGTAACAGTTCTTGTGATTGTTTCTGTGTTCCTTCTGATCACGTGATCTATTATCCAGTACCTGCGTCTGGAATGTTGTCCTGTATGGATCTCATCTTGCCTGCTGGGTCTGTTTGGCCAACATATTCTAAGAATGTATCTCAGACAGATTGTATAATACCTATTGCCACAAATAAACATCGTGCACAGAGTGTATTCAGTTCGACCTTGTGTTAAACATAGTAACCTGCGACTAAGTATAACAGACAATTTTCACTTCAGAAATGAGATGTCTGAGAAAAGCGCTTGGATTGATCAGAAAAAAAAGAAAAAAAAATTATATAAGATAAAGAGTAGGCATTGAACCAATCATATGTTGCATACAGAAACACCAAATAAACTGATTTCCCCATCTAGAAAGAATCCCATGCGATTCCTTACCATACAAAGCATATATTAAAAGAGAATGTGGCAGAAAAGCAAGAGGCAGACCCATGGTAATATGGACAGACAACATAAATGAAGCCCTACAACAACTGACAATGACTCGCCAAAAGGACGAGAACCAGAACTTGTATTTTCCGCGACACCCGATCGAACACAAAGGAAGTGAAGAAAGAGACTATATAATATGGTAACATTTGTAATATTTCTTTTTCCCCGTTCTATTTAGATCTGTTTAAATGGATCTTTGGTTATAGGAAACTCTGTATACAGAGCTTTCCAGCAAGAGGTAATCTCATCATCAGAAGGAGGCCTTTCGTCGTTCAAGTGCTTCGGTCCTTTAGCTTCTTGACACTCTAAAGAAAGTGGGCCCACCTGGGGCATGATTTGGGTCGTCATGGCGTCGACCTCCTGCTGCATTGAATTTTAAAGCTGACAGTAAATTCGTTACAAAATAACTACACTTATTTTACGCAACACTTCTGGTCGCACCTAGGGTCTATACCCTGTCGAATTCTTCATAGTCTTAGCTTTAACTCAGCACATGGGTGTCGTCTTCGTGGTGGCAGCATTAAAGTGGCTTGTAATTGGAACGTCATTATATGTACATAAGCGTACAAGCTGCTTTTTGTCATGGCTTAATTCGGCACGACAGAGAGTGGGTCGGTAACTTCTTCTTCTATCCTTCCTCTGCTGCCGTTGGCGTCGAGGAGAGAGTGGGTCGGTAACTGATAATCGGTAATAAAGATAGGGCGGCTTCAGAACTTTACTACTTTGAACTGCGGTAGTGCAAACGTCGAGTGTGGTTTACCCACGATTAATGATGTAATTTCTTATCGTCCGCGCCTCTGATATGCCAGAATTAAACTGTGACTACGCTGTTGAGTTATGTGGGAGTCAGGAGTGGTCGATGTGTAAATTAATCACATAATTGTCTGAACATCAGATTATTCTGAGATTGTCGATATGTCTCGTTTTCACCAAAGTCAGCATGATGCTCTGTCGGCTAACTCAGCAATAGTCTTCATTT
The DNA here is from genome assembly GCA_032433765.1 of Megaustenia siamemsis. Lineage (NCBI taxonomy): Eukaryota > Metazoa > Mollusca > Gastropoda > Stylommatophora > Ariophantidae > Megaustenia > Megaustenia siamemsis. The sequence continues at coordinate 129,342,344 of JAVIAB010000092.1, forward strand.
CTAATTTTCGAATTCATCCCTTAATTTCTAGCCTCTTTAATTAGTCGTACAGGAATGAGGTCGTGAGTCCTCTGGCAGTAATTTCCATAGCGAACACTCTAACCTGAAATCACTGCTGTCTCAGCCCGGTGGCAAGATCCTTGTATTTGGCTAGTTTAAATATATACTGTTCCTCTATCCTGGATTCGAATAGCACTGTGAGCTCTATTAAGATGATGTAAGTCGTATCTGATGTTTAAAGTGCAATTTCCGGACGCATTTTAAATCTCTTAATGCACTATGGGTACTTCCCTCGCCCTGGGAGGTTGACAGCCATCTCCCAGTCATTCGCTATGTCCAGGGTCGTTGAGTCGTTCTGCTTGGGGCGTGCGGTCTGTCTAGCTCTAAAAACATAAATGTTTGTTGTAGCTGGTCGAACTTTAGTATTTGCCTTCATTAGCGCCCCGTTCACGATGGCAGAGAGTTTATGTAGTAGTTGTGTCTTCATGTGTACCGCCCTTGGCCTAGCGCTGTCTTGCATCAGGAAAGAACATATTCCGTCGTATGTCTTCCACTGCAGATAGGACATCGATTGTCATCTGTCCTTCTCCACTTCACAAGATTGCAGGCTGATGGTAGAATGCCGTACATAAATCTAAGTATGTAGCTTTTTTTTTATAATGGCATTGCCGCAGCGGTGCCATATGTCATTCCATGTTAGCGTCCTCTGCAAAGGTCTCATCCCATGTGGTCCATTCGCTTTGCTGCACCTGTTGTGCTGCACTTTACACACGTTTGTTCTCCTCAACGTCTCTGATCTCCCGGACTACCATGTCCCTACGTTGTCTGTTTGATGCTCTTGACCACCATTGGATGTCTCCGTGATCAAAACCACGCATGTTGGTCTTCGTGTAGCCCATCTTCCTTTTAGCGTATGTATATAGGTCATAGATCTCATGTATTTTTTGTTTGATTTTTGCGTTGTACAAGAAGGATGTTCAAACTGACAAATGTTGTGGATTTATTTATCTTTTGTTGACATGGTTCCCCTACCTGGTATTATCGTGCTTCACAAGTTTATAAAGTGCTTTCTTTACACTTCGCGATATTCAACTTCTATGGATATTTGATTAAAAAATTATTTCCCTCCGTGAAAGACTAATTTTTATTACGTTTATCTTTATTGTTGTTATTTGAGACCGTTTAATCAGTTCTCTTTTTATTTGCTTACTCCCATGTTATTTTACTAGCTTTTAAAACACATATTTTCTGTTTTGGCATGCATTACTCTTAAAACAGAGCTTGCTAAAGGGAACTAAAGTCTGATATCATAATGATGACAATTGTCATTTTTTTCCCTGTTATTCTTTCTAAACAGTGCTAAAATGACGTTTCTTGTGGGTTATTTTGTTGCTTTTTCAAGAAACATACTTTTATTTTTTTTTAGTTAAAAAAAAATGATCGTTATCCTGCGTCTCGGCGTATGATCCTCTCTCGCCTAATTTTATAGAACTCTACCACAAACAAACAAAAAGGATCAATCAATCCTTCCTCTTGCTCCCTCTTCCAAGATGCTATATTTGATTTCAGCTACTATAGTCTAATGTGGAATTTTCTTTTCACATTTCCAACTGTTATTCGTCTTATCATGTCTTTTCAAAATGGAGCTTTTTGTTAAAAGAAAAAAATCTTTCCCTGATCCCAAATTCGTCACGGTTGTGTGGATAAACAATATGGCCAGATTTTCAACATTTTATTTCGTCATTTATTTCCTCAATTGCTTGTTAGATTTGTTTCGATCTGATTTAACAAGAAATCCCCGTGTCGTATTTGTGCTGGCATGTAGAAAATTGATTACGTCTCCTGGTTTCGTCCCCAAGATAAGGCAATTCATTGCCAGTCAGAAACCTACTAGGGAAGCGAGCTCTGTATACGAGTGTGCTATATAGTACACATATATTTACTACAAAAGTTTACTGGAACTAAGTAAAGTACCCCCGTCACGCCTAGTGGCGTACGGAGAATATGGTGTTAGTGAACATAATTTTTATAGACCTTCGGCACATGATTTGTGGAGTAATGTGGTCGGTATTACGCCCGTGCCGCTTTACTTTCCCAGAAAAAATCCGGTACCCATTTAAGGTTGGGTGAACCCGGAAGCCGTCGGTTTGCGATCGAACCCTACCTCTTGTCCTTTGTAGTCCAGTTCACTAACCCCTGAGCTATCGCAGCTCCTTGGAGCTAAAAATATACCACCCCTAAAAGCAGAAAATAGTAATAAACCAGGTTACTGAAGCTCTGTACTTACATTTTTCAAAAGCGTATTTTATTAATACAATTATATTATACTACTATATTGATAAGGCATTTGAGGGAGTAAAGAATAGTGACACTGTGACCTTCCAAGCATGTCGTAAGAGGCGACAAAGGAGGTTGATCGATGGCTTGACAAGATGTCATTGTAAAAAGTATTGTTATGGAAACAGAGCCATAGATTTTAGAAACAGTGATCTCTGCAATATGTGCCATTTTGGCACGCAAGGTTTCTGTTTTTGAGATTGTAGTTCTGCCCTATGTGCCGTCTTCGGCTCGAAAGGACAATAGATAGATTTCTGAAAATTGAAATTAAAACAGGTAGAAAATGAGTGGTGAAGTCCAATGACCATTACATTCTTAAAAGTTTAAATTGAACGCATGAGGGACAGTTCTAACAAATATTTCCACAACAATGTGTATCTTATATATAGAGAAAGAGGCATCAATATACCGACAGACACTCACTGGGGAGGTAGCGAGTCAAAATAAAAGCAAGGCACACTCGTTACACCTTGAGACATATTAATAATATTGTGCTCGTGTCAATATAGTTTTACCCATGAACATTGATAAATTTATTTGTAGATGTTGTTCAAAAGTGATGTTATAAGAGAAAGAGAAGGCATTGAATTAATCATATTCTCATACAGAAACAACGAATAAACTGGTTTCCCCATCTAGATAGAATACCATGCGATTCCGTAACACTCAAAAACATATATTAAAATAAGATAAGGGAGAATAGCAAGACGCAGGCCCAGAATAAGATGGTCACGCAACATCAACGAAGTCTTACACATCATCAAATGGCAATGAGTGAAGCCGCCAAAATGGCGAGAACAAAAACTTTGTATCCCTCGACACCTAAACGAGTAGAAGAGGAAGTGAAGAAAGGGAAAGACAGATATGCTTAGAGTCACGCCAAACCGGACTAGTTCCCCAGAGAAAGACAGATATGCTTAGAGTCACGCCAAACTGGACTAGTTCCCCAGAGAAAGACAGATATGCTTAGAGTCACGCCAAACCGAACTAGTTCCCTAGAGAAAGACATATATGCTTAGAGGCATGCCAAACCGGACTAGTTCCCTAGAGAAAGACAGATATGCTTAGAGTCACGCCAAACCGGACTAGTTCCCCAGAGAAAGACAGATATGCTTAGAGTCATGCCAAACCGGACTAGTTCCCTAGAGAAAGACAGATATGCTTAGAGTCATGCCAAACCGGACTAGTTCCCTAGAGAAAGTCAGATATGCTTAGAGTCATGCCAAACCGGACTAGTTCCCTAGAGAAAGACAGATATGCTTAGAGTCACGGTCCTTTTTGAAATCCCCAAGGACAAAGACAAAGAGAAAGACCAACATATTCTTGGAGAAGACAGATTGAAGCAGAGATGAATATCACGGAGAAAAAGACGATCTTAAAAGAATGACAAAAAACAGAACGGCTCGGAAAGTGTTTGTGCTGTTCGTATATTCCACAGAGAGTTGAAAGGTAGAAGAAGATTGAGACGCCAGTAGGAAGGGTTGATGTGAAGATGTATTGAGTATGGTTCCCTCTAAGCTTTCAAGCGTTTGATAGATATGCTATTAGCGTCTATATTCTTTTTCAAAGACCAATAGAAAGTTATATTACTGATGTGGTAAATATTGCGTTAGTTCGTACTATTTTCTAAGAAAAAGTTGGATCCTATCTAAGGCTGGAGAACTCATGAGCCGTTGATAGGGATCGAACTTGACCTCTTTTCCGAAGTAGACGAGTTCACTAACCACCGAGTTAATGCAGCACCATATATTTGTTGACAAATGGGTAAAGTTTCCTCGCTTTACGTGTTTATTTCTTATTATGATCATTATGTGTCATGAGCCTTTAGGGTTGCATGTGAGGGTTTGCTAATGTTTGTAAAGGTCGTTCTATCTTGCTAAGGCCTTAACAACAGACATGCGTATTTTTTGTTGTTGATTCTTAGCATACATGCTTCCAGCAATTATATAATTGATAATCAGAGACAAACTTGTACATTAATATCAACTCTGTCATTTGTTTCAACAGGCTGATCAGAAGATACTAAAGAAAGCTGAAGACACACAAGTTAACGACACGAGATATTTGCCTAAGGAAATGATCTAATATCACAGTACATTTCTGCTTCGGACACCGACAATCATATCAACCAATCGACCAAGGGGGTCAGGAAGTTCACATCTTGAAAACAATCAGGGAAATTAATTTGATAACATATATAACATATGAGTTAAAAGTTAAACTTTTACGTTTATTAACATTGAGAGGAATGTTTTGTTTCATTTGTAGTGGAGTCAATCAAAACTGTGGAAAGTGCCTATACTTCATTGACATCATTATGCTTGATATTAGCTCATAAAATATTGAAGTTGTGAACTGAGACCATGGGATGGATCAGTAATTTCAGCTCCGAGTTAGCAGTTTTAGATTTACAAGATTTTACAAATTTCACGATGGAGGAGTTTTTGTTAATTTCCAGGGAGTATCAGAAAGACAACCACTGGTTCTCCAAACACGTGGAATGTTCCATCATAGTGTGTTTCGTCATTTTAATTTTGGTTGGACTCATAAGCAATAGTCTCTTGTTCTACATTATAGTACGCAAGGGGTGTCGACAGTCCTCAAGAAACTGGTATATTCTGAACTTAGCCGGAAGCGATATCTTGACATGCGCCGTGTGCAAACCTTTGACAGTTGTTCGGCTTGTCATGAAGGACTGGGTGTTAGGGGAAACATTATGCAAACTCGTAACTCCATTACAGACGGTATATGTGTTCGTATCGACATTCACCTTGGTGGCTCTCGCCGTGGACAGATATAGTTCTATCATCTACAACAAAAACCAGGCACGACTGAAGCGCAGCGTCTATATTTGCCTTAGCCTCATTTGGGCCACTTCAATCTGTATATCAATTCCCATGGTGGTTGTACACGACATCGAACATGTTAAGGGCTTCGACGGAAACGTTCTGTACTCCTTGTGTACGGAGAAATGGCAGTCAGAAGTTACCAGCACCGCCTACAATGTTCTAGTCTTAATGCTGCAATACTTATCTCCTCTCATAGCCATAGTTGTACTCCATCTACTCATTGGCAAGTTTCTGGGATCCAGATTGCAATGTAACTCAGCTTATGATGCCAATATTCGACGAAAAAGACGAAGACATAGGAAAAATATTCTTCTTCTGTCAACCATAGCTATTTCCTTTGGCGTTGTATGGTTTCCTTTACATTTTATAAACGCACTTGTTACTGTAAACTATTCAATATTTGAAGGGATCAACTTCCCGTTACTGCACGCCTTCTGCATGATGCTTGCCTTCACGTCAGTTTGCCTGAACCCCATCATCTACGGTCTCCTCAACACAAACTTTCAGAATGACTTAATCCAGATGTGCAGTGGAGGTTACAAACCTCACTTTTCGTTTTACACAGACTACACCAGACGGTCCAGTCCAAACCAGGAGCAACTTGGACTAATCTCTTCAACTCCAATCGATTTGGGGATTTGCAGCGCCAATTTGTGCAAAATCAAAAACAATAGCCGTGTCAGCGCCATGTAACGAGCTCATTCAGTTAATGACATAGACACAATAATGAGTGGGCTCATTATATTCACAACGGATTAAATCTATTTATCTGTGCCATGCAAATTGTATCAATAAAACTTGTTCATGAATCCAATGTAAGGATTGTTTAATATCTAGTTAAAGTATTCGCTTCCTTATCTGCAAATTCTAAAGCTCAGTACATATGCCAACTTATTTCTAAATGTTGACATTCCACACCTCCTTATTTCTAATTGCTTAAATCTCTTAATCTCAAAATACTCAAGTTCATTAATCTTTAATCTCTAAATGTTGATTATGTTTCTATAAGATTTGATTGTTTTGCGCTTATTTATTATTCTTGTTAGTGTGCTGTATATGTTTGATATTGTTATGTCCTCTTGTGTGCCTTCTCATTAACACATACTCATGGGCCATTCATGCTTATTGTCAAGATATACGACAGAATGTCGGAGGTGTATAAATACACTATAACATGTTTATGGCTGTTTCTTCTTGAACAACACCTCAAGTAAAAACGCCCGATTACCATTCTCATGGCACTAAAGATTAACACAACCTGGCGGACTGACGGTTCACATAACCGCAATGTGAATTCTTCCACTCATCGAAAGCATCATCATCATCATCATCTTCGTCATCATCATCGTGTGCCGTACCAGTTGGCGTAGGTGATCATGTCCTTCAACAATCTTCTATCCACAGTGCATCGTATCAATTCTGTTGTCGACTGTTTTCCATGCCATGACACCAAGCTAGCTTGTATTTTCTCTCTTTCCTTATATTTTGTCAGTTGTGACCAAGTATTCCAACTTCCTCTTCTCATGATGTGCCCGAAAAATGTGTTGATTATTTCCTTCTAATGTTTCTTAGATATAAATCTGCACGATACAGATATACGACTAATATGTAATTTATACTGGGAGCAAACAACAATAATAATATATAACAAAGAGAACTCGACACCCATTGATTTAAAAAGAGGAGTAAGACAGGGATGCATCCTATCACCAAACTTGTTCAATTTATCATCATCATCATCATCATCATCATCATCATCATCAAGTATAGGGCCAACTGGCGTAAGAGATCATGTCTCTCCACAACTTTCGATTTCGGCACTTCTTTATTTTTACTGTTGTTGACCTTCTGCCAAGCCATTCTCTTAAGTTGTCTAGTATTTTCTCTCCTTGCTTCCTTCTATCTTTTCGTCCCTCAATTTTTCCAGTTGTTACAATATATTCCAGTTGTTCTCTTCTCATTACATGGCCAAAAAAATGATGATTGTTTCTTCCTAATATTGGAAATTTGCTCTCTTTTTAATTTGGCCTCTTTCAGAACATTTTCATTACTCTTCTTAGCTGTCCATGGTACTCTCAACATTCTTCTGTAAAACCACATTTCTACAGACTCCAGTGATTTTCTTGTCTGTTGTCCTATTGTCCATGATTCACATCCATATGTTAAGAATGGCTCTACATACCATTAAAGAACTCTTTTGCTTGTTTCTATTGTCAAAAATGTATTGCATAGTATCTTCCTCACTTTTTGGAAAGCTCCTTTTGCCTGAGCCATTCTGCATCTCACCTCTTTTGTACATCATCCGTCTGAGGTTAACAAAGTTCCCAAATATTGAAATTCATTTACCTGTTTTAATATTGTTGCACATGTCTTTATTTTGCACTTAGGTGATGTCTTTTTGTTTGTTGCTACCATTATTTCTGTCTTTTTGCTATTAAGGCAGAGTCCTTTATTTTTGCTTTCTTTCACTATGTCCAACATTTCTTGTAACTCATTTTCACTCTTAGTGATTAATACTGTATCATCAGCATACCTTAGATTATTTATATTATGACCTCCAATTGTTATTCCAGGCATGCCCCTTAAGGATGTTAAAATAATCTCACTATAAATATCAAACAAATCTGGTGACAGCACACAACCTTGTCTAACACCCTATCATCTATCAATCTATCATCATCATCATGTGCCGTACCTGTTGGCGTTGGCGATCATGTCTTTCCACAATCTTCTATCTACAGTGCATCGTATGAGTTCTGTTGTTGGCTGTTTTCCATGCCATGACACCAAGCTATCCAATATTTTCTCTCTTTGTCGTCCGCTATCTCTCTTTTATTTTATTTTGCCAGTTGTAACCAAGTATTCCATCTTTCCTCTTCTCATGATGTACCCAAAAAATGTTGATTGCTTCTTTCTGATGTTTTTTAAAAGCTCTCTTTTTGTGTTGGCCTCTTTGGGAACTTTCTCATTGTTATTTTTAGCTGTCTAGGGAACTTTCAACATTCTTCTGAGAAATCCCATCTCTGTGCCCTCTAATCGTCTTTTAATTTGTTTATCTATTGTCCATGCTTCGCTTCCATAGGTCAGAATTGGTTCTATATAGCATCGATAAATTCTCTTTCTCATTTTTATTGACGTAGATTTGTTGCATAAGATGTTTTTCATTTTCTGAAATGCTATTTTGGCATGAGCTATTCTGCTTTTTATTTTTGTGTTGCATCTTCCATCTGATGCTATCACTGTGCCCATGTATTTCAAACGTTGCACTTGTTTCAGATTTGTATTGTTTATATTTATGCTGCATGATGGTGATGATTGTTTCTTCGATATAACCATTACTTCTGTTTTCTTACTATTCAGACTGAGACCTTTCTTGTTGCTTTCTTTTACTATTATATCTATCATTTCTTGTAGCTCATTCTCTGTCTCTGCTATTAAGACTGTGTCATCCACATATCGTAAATTATTTATGTTGCGACCGTTGACTTCAATTCCTTTTTTGTCTACTATTGATCTCATAATATGTTCGCTGTAAAGTGAAAACAAATCCGGCGACAGAACACAGCCTTGTCTGACTCCTTGTTTTATAAATTGAAATTGTCCTGTTTCGTTGTTAATTCGTATAGCTGCTGTTTGTTGCCAGTACATGTTTTTTTATGATTCGCAGATCCTTGCCATCAATGTTTAATTTCTCCAGCATATTGATTATTTCCACGTGCTTTACTTTGTCAAATGCTTTCGTGTAGTCTATAAAGCATATATATATATATATATAGATCTTTCTTTACCTCTATAGATCTTTCTATCAATGTTCTTAAGATGTATATTGCATTATTGGTGCCCTTTCCTTCCACAAATCCACATTGTTCCTCACTTATCAATCAATACACTAATTAAATCTTTAAAAACATCACAGAGATGTCAGGCCTAAACATTAATGGAAAGATAATCAATAACCTAAGATGTGCTGATGATACTGTACTAATAGAAAAAAATCCTAAAGATCTACAACAATTACTTAATGAAATAAACATGAAAAGCAAAAAAATATGGACTAGATATGAATATCAAAAAGACTAAAACTATGATCATAAACAAAGAAAATTATCAATACCTACAATTAAATATCAAATTTGAAGAAATATATCTGGAGACGGTTCAGAGCTAAAACTACCCGGGACATACTATAACCAGTGATGGAAAATGTATAACTGAAATAAACAAAAGAATAGGTATGGCAAAAATTAATTTTAATGCCATGAAAAATATGCTAACATCAAAACAAATAACACCAGAGCTAAAACTAAGAATAGCAAAATGTTACATCTTCTCAATATTCCTGTATGGTGCAGAAACATGGACATTAGACAAAAAACAGAACAGAAAACTGAAGCCTTTGAATGTGGATTTATAGAAGAGTAGTTAGAATTGAATGGAAAGAAAAGAAAACAAACAATGACATTTTAAAACAACTGATAATGAAAAGATGACTACTTAACATAATTAGAACAAGACAAATGAAATTTTTGGGGCGCGTTAAAAGACACGACAGCCTAATAAAAGTAATATTGGAAGGGAAAATACAAGGTAAAAGAGGCAGAGGAAGGCCAAGACCAACATGGCCGAGTAACATCAAAAGATGGACATGTCAACATATGACGATCTGCACCATTAAAGCGAGAGACGGAGTGAAATGGCGCTCCATGATGGTAGCCAACCTTCCATGCGGAGACGGCACTCAATGATGATGATGATGATAAATGTTTCTTAGGAATTCCCTTTTTTTATTGGCGTCTTATGGAGAATTTCCTCGTTGGTCTTTTTAGCTGCCCAGGGAACTTTCAACATTCTTCTGAGAAATCCCATCTCTGTAACATCTAATCGTCTTTTCATTTATTTGTTTACTCTTTTTGTCTACTGTCCATGATTCACTTCCATAGGTCAGAATAGGCTCTATATAGCATCGATAAACTCTTTATTACTTTTTTCTCACTCTTCAACGAAATACTAACATAAAATAATTGTACTTCACTAGCTATCTTTCTAATGGTTAATCTGACTCTAACAATAATGTTTCACAACTACTGCTTAGCTAACACACACGTTTTGTGTGTGGACACTAACTAATACATTGATCTAAAACTGGTCCTACCCTAAGATCTTATCTATCTACACTACTTTCTGGTTGAAAAACTGTTGAAACGTTGCACGAGATTACCACAAGAGAACCATCCGCTCAGTTTTGATGAAGCCAAATCCATCCTCAAAGGTCAGTACCATGAAACATGGAAACGAGAACACCCAAAGCATAACGAGAGTGACGGATACCACCAACTATCAAGGAGGGATCAAGTCACCATACTTCGCCTACGCACTGGCCACAATAGAATGAGAAATCAAATGCTCACCAAATTCAAAATAGGTACAACCAGCCTATGCCACTGTACACTGGACAATATGACTACAAAACATGTTCTACAGGATTGCCACCAGTACACAGACCTTAGAAGAACTATGTTGTCCACACCCACCTCCCTGGAAGAGAAACTATTTGGGGCAATCGAATTACTTAAACAGACAGCTGACTTTATGAGAGAGTCTGGAATCATACTCTGATTGAGTCGTGATCGCAGAGACAGAGAGAGATCTACACTACTTGATGACATCACTGCTCCTCTGTCGGTGTGTTGTGAAGTGACCAGCAGCCTTTCTGTGGGAGTTTCTCTCTAACTCACCTCTAGTCTAGTCTATCTCTAGGGTAGAGCTTTCTTCACACTTTGTTTTTATAATAAAACCACTCCTTTTCATCCAACTGATGTAATAAATAAATAAATATCGCAATTTATTATTTTTCTACGCCCCGTCCTCAAGTGGTTGATACTCCTGGTCTCGCCATCGCGTCCATTCCCTAAACGTCTAATCACATAACCTTGGCCTGTTTTACTTTGAAATATGCTAAGCCTAGCGCAAACTGTAACTCTCTACTTTTGCCTTGCTATTTATTTCTAAATACAATTGTTCAGTGCCTAATCTCTAATTTGTTTTTAAATGCAATACATCATTATCAATGAATGCTTGGCCAGATAGGCTCAGTACTTACACAGCTCGGAATTCACAATTTCATTATCTCATCAGTAAATGGTGAGGATCAGTGTATCATCACATCCATTTGATAAAGTTCACTTCCCTCAAGCATCTCTAAATGCTTAAATTGGCTTTTTTTTTCTGAAGCACTTGCTCGGTAAAGCCCTTTCCTCATCACCTGTATTGAAGTTCAGTAACTCTTTGTTTCTAAATGCCGAAGCTTGGTAAACACCAATTTCTATATGCGGAGAAACATTAATATGAGACTTCAAACTATTTACACTACCTCGCCATTGAATGTTAAGGGAATATATTTAAAGTTTACTAAACAATAAAGGTAATATTCAAGCGCATTAAGTTAAATGCATGTGAATCATCATCATGTGCCATATCGGTTGGCGTAAACGATCATGGCCTTCCACAATCTTCTATCTACAGTGCATCGTATCACTTCTGTTGTTAACTGTTTTCCATGTCATGACACCAAGCTATCTAGTATTTTCTATCTTTGTCGTCCGCGATCTCTCTTTCCTTTTGCATGTAAACAGAGTTTACATTTCCTGCTACTAAATATTTTGATCGAAATCTCTGCCTTTTCTCATTTTGTATTTCTGAAGAATTGTTAAATGGTGTCAAGTTTGTGCCTCCTGTCCTGGTTTACATTAAGTCGTTGTGGCCTGATTTCTTGCTTGTGTCAGTGTAATCTTTATTGTGGTGACACGAAGTTAAATCTGAGAAGAACCAGCCACTTCAGGCATTTTTGTAACGAAGCCAATTTACTTTCTGGGCGCTGATTCTCCAACTACTTTCTTCATAAATTACACATATCTGTGGTGAGACTCCTAGTCTTATAAGATATACAATCTGCGTACTTCTTGTGAAATTGCACACACGACGTCACTAGTCTTCTTAAGATCTTTCATTATCATCATCTGGTGGGATCTCCGCATCGAAGGTTGACTACCATGAAGCGCCATTTCACCCTTCTCTTGCATTGATTGTGTACGCATCATAGGTTATTTTGCCTATCTCTTGTTGCTGTCAATCCACACATACTTTTTGTCTGCATCTCTCTGGTGTACCTTGTATTAATCCCTCATCTGTGGCTTTCGGTAGTCTATTGTGTCTCCTTAGGTGTTCTTAACAATCATTTGGATTTTAAAAAATCGTACCAAATAGTTATATCTTAAATTTCAAAAATTCATTATTTGTTTTCTTCTCTGTCAATTCAATTGTCCCCGTACTTCTATGAAAACATTCCAACAGCTTCAATTTTCTTCTCCGATTTCTTATTTAATGTCCATGTTCCTACATCATGTAGTGCATGTTATTAGCGTAACACTCAATGAAAAGCAACTTCCAACAAAACTTCAGAAAACATTTTGATAAAATTAGACCAGATCTGAGCCAGGTCAGACAGAAATAATCTCTTTTGATGCAATAATTATTTACTGACTTGGAATTATAACATCCTTTAACTGTTTATTTTTTTACTAATTAAAAAAAAATAGAAATCATTTGTATTTTTGTTTAAAAAGGTGGTGTAGGAAAAGATAATTACAGTTGGACACTGGATGAAAGAAATTTTAGAGGCATTTTTTTTATCTGAATTTTTTGTGAAAAATGTGCTCGACTAGTAACGGTAATATATCAAATACAACTTGTTTTGCACTCGGCGAATAAGGCATACAACACATAAGTCCAATTCACCTTAACTTTCATTGTTCACAAAAAATATTCAGTATATACCAAATACTTTCACATATAAAATTCACTATCACTTTGTCCGAAAATTCAGTCTTGGCTGTTATGATTTAAAGTAGCCAATCGTAATTTGGTAACTGGCTACCGATTTATGTAGTTATCCCTCTCAGATTTTTCTTGTAATGTACTAGAAATTGAACCTGGTGAAATTAAACACAATTTTGATAATCCTGTTATTCTGGCTGATGCCGTCTAATGACTGACTTTCGCAGCAATCCTTTACTCTGTACGTATTAGACAGTAAAAGTCTGTATTATCCACACGAAGCTTGATTATATACATTTTCCGACATCCGGCCAGCCAATCTTGGCTGCTTGATTATTTGTCAATGTCTTAAAAGCTTACATTTTATTATTTATGTCGACAGGTAACCACCTCTCCTCAAAGGCCTTAATATGCCCATTTTATAATGTAACACCAGGTGACAGATGAATGCAAAATACACGCACTTCTAAAACTGTTGGGTAGGGAAACAACGAATTCTACAAATAATTAAGGTCCCTATTAAACACTTATGCAACCAACGCTTATGCAACAAATCTTAGTCAATAGATATGAGAAAGAGAGTTCATCGGTGCTATATAGAACCAATTCTGACCTATGGAAGCGAATCATGGACAGTAGGCAAACAAATGAAAAGACGATTAGAGGCCACAGAGATGGAATTTCTCAGAAGAATGTTGAAAGTTCCCTGGACAGCTAAAAATAACAATGAGGAAATTCTCAAAGAGGCCACCACAAAAAGGCAGCTCCTAAAAAACATCAGAAAGAAGCAATCAACATTTTTTGGGCACATCATGAGAAGAGGAAAGTTGGAATACTTGGTTACAATTGGCAAAATAAAAGGAAAGAGAGATCGCGGACGACAAAGAGAGAAAATACTGGATGACTTGGTGTCATGGCATGGAAAGCAGTCAACGACAGAACTGATACGATGCACTGTAGATAGAATATTGTGGAAGGACATGATCGCCTACGCCAACCAGTATGGCACATGATGATGATGATCAAATACTTAATCGACAAGTTCGCTTCTGATGATCAGATTACCTCCTGCTAAAAGTTATTTTCAAAGAGTTCAACACAATATCTTGTCGTGTACAAGTTTGAGAGCAACAACAGAGAAGAGGAAGATAAACAGAGTGAGAGCTGGAGACAAAGTTGAGTAGATAACGTCAAATGTGACCTGTGGAAAAACTGAAGAAAAAAATTCAGGATTAACCTCCTTAAGCATTTTCCTGATGAAAAAAAACAAAAACAAAACAGAGATAGTTCATTAGCCAACACAAGCTTTATTATTGTGAAATCAGGTCAGCAAAGCAAGTGGATTTCATTTGGTAAATATATTGACACAATGGAAAGGCAGAAAATCTAGAAAAGAATTAAATAAATAAACACACAAGATGACGCGACTTTGCTTTATGTAGAACATGTCAGCATGCGTTGGGGGTCGGCTAAAGGGTTAATTATTCGATTTATTTTCTGAAAATTATTCTGTCTCTTCTGCTTGTGCTTCATTAAAAAAAAAAAAGATTTTCCTTGCATTATGCCCGATTCGTAACTATAGCAATGAGTTATTTTTATTATAGGAAGTCTTTTATTTTATTTTGTGGAGGTACACACATTTTAACCAAGTATTTTTTAAAAAATTAATTTAGTAGGGCTTTCACTGCTTCTGTTTCCGCATGAGAAAGAGTGTGTGTGTGATAGAGAGAGAGAGAGAGAGAGAGTGAGAAGATAACAATGCAGCTTCGTTCTCTCTCTCTCTCTCTCTCTCTTTCTCTTATTTAAATGTTATGTGTTCTATGAAGTTTTAGCATTGTTCTTGGTCTTCTTCGCTCGTCTCTGCAAAAAGAATTGGGGTTTAGTTTTATGTCGCAGCTTGCAGTAAAACAACACTTGCCCATGTATCCTCTTAAACCCATGATCTCTTCTTGGCCTCAGAAACAAACAGAAGGACGTCTCAGAGGGTCGAGGATAGCTCTAGTAAACTCAACAAGCAGCTGTAACAACAGTGGCTCTCTGTTTGCTTTTAGATCATTCAGGTCGTTCTTGTCATGAACAAAATTAACTACGGTGATATTGTATAATTGCAGAATAAGAAATGAGATGATAAATTAATGAAAATGGATGCAAATAATCTTGAACTACGCATAGAAACAACAAACAAAAAGGTTTACCCGGCTGCAGCGAATACTTTGTGATTCGCATGAAGAATATATAAAAAGAGTATAGTTGAGCAATCTTAAGATAAAACCAGATTGAAATGTAGTAATAGCATTAAGGTAACTTTCCTTCTGCATAAGGTTACAAGAGTTCAGACTTTCAAACGACCGAGAGCTAGAACTTGATATATATAAACACTCAAACTATAACAATAAGAAATGAATCAGAACAAGAAGATATAGTAGTTTCATGGAACTGTTGCCCTGTACATCGTATTGATAAGACACGCCCAATTACGGCGAGGATGCTGTTATGAAAAAAAAAGCAATCAAATGTACATCGGGCACACATTGACCATCACTTGCAAATATGTCCCAAACTAAAAGTGAATGTGGATACATTTATAAACAATTCCTTGAACTGGGAACCACAATTGAGCAGAGGATAGTGAACTGACCAAAGGAGAACAAGATGTAGGGTTCGATTCCTATCGGTCGGTTCAGCCATTCTACATTTTTTAGTAAAAAAAGATGTCATGGCTAATGTAAAGTAAAAAGTAAAGTACCCCAGTCACGCCAAGTGGCGCATAGGTAAATATGGTGTTAGTGACCATATATTTTACAGACCTTCAGCACATGATTTTTGGGGTAATGTGGTCGGTATTACGCCCGTGCTGCTTTACTTTCCCCCCAAAAAAGCCGGTACCCATTTGAGGCTGGGTGAACCCGGAAGCCGTCGGTTGGGATCGAACCCTACCCCTTGTCCTTTGTAGTTCAGTTCACTAACCACTGAGCTATCGCGGCTCCCCATGGCTAATGTGCTGATACTAAAAATATATGCAAATTGTTCAAATATGTTTCGGTTTACTCGACAGATCATCTTCGTTACACAATGGACAACTCCATAGTACACATATCTCCCCTTAGCTCGTTTCCCAGTATAAATCACTCGGCCACACGCTAGTGACAACAATCAAGATGGCTTCAGATGCGCGAATTTGTTTACTTCAACAAAAACCATGATGACCTTGGTAAAACATCATATTCCTATTACGTCATAGGCCAGTAGTGAAAGGACTCATTCTTCTTTGTTCCTGGAGCTGACTATGCAGCAAATTCAGTTTTGTTTTCTGATAGTATTATTGAATGAATCAGAGTATTAAATTAACAAATTTACTTTAAAACCATAGTCAAGAAAGAGTAATTGGTATATGAATGTTTATAAAATGTAAATGTCAATCTATTGAATGTGTAGAGAGCAAGTGGTGGGTTGTAACGTACACTCCTACAAGTCTCTATTACAAAAAATGTCTCTATAGTAAGGGAAAATAAAAGATAAAAGAAGCAGGGGCAGACCAAGACCAACATGGACGAGTATCAGATCAAAAGATGGACAAGTCAACCTATGACAATTTGTACTATCAAAGCAAGAGAAAGAATGGAATGACGCTCCATAGTAGCCAACCTTCGATGCGGAGATGGCACTCAATGATGATGATATTTTTAACGTTTCAAACCGGGATTCGCCGCTGAGACCAGTGGTGGTTGCCGCAGAGAGAAATTATAAATACAAATTTATATTACGACGGCGTCTTGCCTCGAGAGAAATCATCAATACAAATTTATATTACGACCGCGTCTTGCCTCGAGAGAAATCATCAATACAAATTTATATTACGACGGCGTCTTGCCTCGAGAGAAATTATAAACACAAATTTATATTACGACGACGTCTTGCCTCGAGAGAAATCATCAATACAAATTTATATTACGACCGCGTCTTGCCTCGAGAGAAATCATCAATACAAATTTATATTACGACCGCGTCTTGCCTCGAGAGAAATCATCAATACAAATTTATATTACGACCGCGTCTTGCCTCGAGAGAAATCATCAATACAAATTTATATTACGACGACGTCTTGCCTCGAGAGAAATCATCAATACAAATTTATATTACGACGGCGTCTTGCCTCGAGAGAAATCATCAATACAAATTTATATTACGACCGCGTCTTGCCTCGAGAGAAATCATCAATACAAATTTATATTACGACCGCGTCTTGCCTCGAGAGAAATCATCAATACAAATTTATATTACGACCGCGTCTTGCCTCGAGAGAAATCATCAATACAAATTTATATTACGACGGCGTCTTGCCTCGAGAGAAATTATAAACACAAATTTATATTACGACGACGTCTTGCCTCGAGAGAAATCATCAATACAAATTTATATTACGACCGCGTCTTGCCTCGAGAGAAATCATCAATACAAATTTATATTACGACCGCGTCTTGCCTCGAGAGAAATCATCAATACAAATTTATATTACGACCGCGTCTTGCCTCGAGAGAAATCATCAATACAAATTTATATTACGACGACGTCTTGCCTCGAGAGAAATCATCAATACAAATTTATATTACGACGGCGTCTTGCCTCGAGAGAAATCATCAATACAAATTTATATTACGACGGCGTCTTGCCTCGAGAGAAATCATCAATACAAATTTATATTACGACCGCGTCTTGCCTCGAGAGAAATCATCAATACAAATTTATATTACGACGGCGTCTTGCCTCGAGAGAAATCATCAATACAAATTTATATTACGACGGCGTCTTGCCTCGAGAGAAATCATCAATACAAATTTATATTACGACGACGTCTTGCCTCGAGAGAAATCATCAATACAAATTTATATTACGACGGCGTCTTGCCTCGAGACCAACCAGTCCCTCGTACTAGAATACACAGTCAAAGATAAGAATATGACAGAATCCTGTTTTTAGCCTTTTACACCCTGACGTCATTTCCCCAGGCGATACTCAGTGACTATATTACCTATTTGTAGGTACGCTGACACACATCTACAAGAGTCGTGGTCCCTCTTTACCAATTTATATTTATAATCCTTATCAATATATTTTCTGCCATATTCTTCTCTTACACTGTATTTCCCGTAGTATCTTCTCTCTTTTTTTTCTTCTTTTCTTTCCATTTCCACATATCTGTTATTATAGTATTTCTTTCAGACACACTACCATCCCATCCCTCCTAGTAGAGCATCGCATCCTGTGTTTATACCAGTCCTCCATGTTCACCTATTCTATCTATCTATCTATTGACCTTTCGAGCCGTAGCCGGCCCATAGGGCGTAGACCAAGATACTCCCTCTCTTATCTGAATTTTTGTTCTAGCAGTATTCACTTCTTTTAAAGATATTTTATCAAATCTCTCCATTTGTCTCTGTTCTGTGCAAACAGCTCTATCTCAATGAGGGAGCCGATTCCTGCTGCTCTTGCCTCTCTCATCAATGTTCTTCTCAGTGTCTCTCTGGGTCTTCCTCTTTTTCTCTTACCTGTTGTTTCCCACACGAGGGCTTGCTTTGCTATTCGGTTATTATCTCTTCTCATCACATGTCCAACATATGACCATCGTCTTTTCTTTATTACTGAAGATATTAGTGGTTGATTGGCGATTTCTCTAATTTCCTCGTTTGTTTTGAAGTCGTTCCACGCTATACCAAATATTTTAATTAGACATTTATTTTCGAATGCGTTCAACTTTGTTTCTATATCCTTTGTTGTTTTCCAGCTTTCGCACGCATACGTAAGGGTTGATAGTACATTTGATTTGAATAGTCTAAGTTTTGTGTTTATGCTGATGAGTTTTGATTTCCACAACCTTTCAAGATTTGTGAAAGACATTGCTGCTTTAGCTATTCTGATTCTAATTTCTTTGCTTATATCCCCTTCTCGATCAATGTGACTTCCAAGATAGATAAAGTGATCAATCTCTTCCACTGGTTTGTTTTCCATGTATATTTTGTCGTCTGTTGGAATTAAGCTTTTCATGACTAGTCTTTTCATGATTGATCTCGAGTCCAATTTTGCCGGCTATTGATGTTCATCATCATGTGCCATACTGGTTGGCGTAGGCGATCATGTCCCTCCACAATCTTCTATCTACAGTGCATCGTATCAGTTCTGTTGTTGACTGTTTTCCATTGTTGACTGTTTTCCATGCCATGACACCAAGCTATCCAGTATTTTCTCTCTTCGTCGTTCGCGATCTGTCTTTCTTTTTATTTTGCCAATTGTAACCAAGTATTTCAACTTTCCTCTTCTCATGATGTGCCCGAAAAATGTTGATTGCTTCTTTCTGATGTTTTTTAAGAGCTCCCTTTTTGTGTTGGCCTCTTTGAGAACTTCCTCATTGGTCTTTTTAGCTGTCCAGGGAACTTTCAACATTCTTCTGAGAAATCCCATCTCTGCGGCCTCCAATCGTCTTTTCATTTGTTTGTCTACTGTCCATGATTCGCTTCCATAGGTCAGAATTGGTTCTATATAACACCGATGAACTCTCTTTCTCATTTTTATTGACATAGATTTGTTGCATAAGATATTTTTCATTTTCTGAAATGCTATTTTGGCCTGAGCTATTCTGCTTTTTATTTCTGTGGTGCATCTCCCGTCTGATGTTATTATTGTGCCCAAGTATTTGAAACGTTGCACTTGTTTCAGATTTATCTCGTTTATTTTTATGCTGCATGATGGTGATGATTGTTTCTTCGAAATAACCATTACTTCTGTTTTCTTACTATTCAGACTGAGACATTTCTTGTTGCTTTCTTTTACTATTATGTCTATCATTTCTTGTAGTTCGTTCTCTGTCTCTGCTATTAAGACTGTGTCATCCGCATATCGCAAATTATTTATGTTGTGACCGTTGGCTTCAATTCCTTTTTTTGTCTGCTATTGATCTCATAATATTACGCCGCATTTATTCCCTTGTTTCCAGAGTCACGTCTGGCTTTGTGTGCTCATGATTTCATGGCCTACTACACATTTCTTTATCTTCGGCTGAAAGCTGTCTAATTCTTGACCGCCATTCACACCTCCTATTATCAGACCTCTCGTCTAATCGTGTGACTAGTCATTCCCCCCTCTCCCTCTCACGTATTATCGCATTCACATTTGACTTACTCCACTCTCTGGTGGTTTTTCGATCTTGTCTCAGTTTAGTCTCGTATTAATTTAAAATATGTTTTACTTTACTAATTTCTATGTGCTAATTTATATTATCGATTTTTATCCTCTTATAATGTAGCTCTTCTCCCTTTTGTTTTATCATTTCATTCCTTATACTTCTTTTTATTTTTCCTTGATCTACTTGTCCTGCTCATTCTAGATGTAGTAGAGTTTATCTTTATTACGTTGTCCGTTTGTTTTGTTTTCGCTTTCTGAAGAAGGCCGTATGTAGGCTGAAACATCAGTATTTTCTTGTGCTCCTTTTTTTTATATATAGCTGTAATCATTTAGTAGTATACGTTACACCGCACCACTTGCTCCTTTCTACCAGCTTTATCGCAGCACTGCGATTATTTGCCCGTTCATTATTGAATGTGTACGAGTTTTGTTATTCTATTCTATTCTATTCTATTCTATTCTATTCTATTCTGTTCTATTCTATCCATGGAATTATGTTGGAGACAGGAATCCCCCATAGTATCTCCATTAATTGTCACATTTTCCAGAATGCATCGACAAAATTATGCGGACAAGGTCTGTTCTTGCTCGTCCTAAGCGACTACACAGGCGGCGAGACCGAACCTCCTTAGTTGCCTCTTACAACGTGAGTAGCAGGTAAAAGATGCACTATTTTTTTCTCCCTCGCCGTAGAGATCCCGATTTTGTTTAAATTTAGTTAAAATGACATTATATTAAACAAAGCAGGCGACAGTAAAACTGAGAATAAGGATTTTTTTTTTTTTTAGAAGAATTAATCGGCTTTGTGATTTTATTGTGTGGAGTCTGGCCTGTGTAAGTCAATAGGACAATAAAGAAGCAAATCCTTTCATCATCATCATGTGCCATACCGGTTGGCGTAGGCGATCATGTCCTTCCACAATCTTCTATCTACAGTGCATCGTATCAGCTCTGTTGTTGACTGTTTCCCATGCCATGACACCAAGCTATCCAGTATTTTCTCTCTTTGTCGTCTGCGATCTCTCTTTCCTTTTATTTTGCCAATTGTAACCAAGTATTCCAACTTTCCTCTTCTTATGATGTACCCGAAAAATGTTGATTGCTTCTTTCTGATGTTTTTTAGGAGCTCCCTTTTTGTGTTGGCATCTTTGAGAACTTCATCATTGGTCCTTTTAGCTGTCCAGGGAACTTTCAACATTCTTCTGAGAAATCTCATCTCTGTGGCCTCTAATCGTCTTTTCATTTGTTTGTCTACTGTCCATAATTCGCTTCCATAGGTCAGAATTGGTTTTATATAGCACAGATGAACTCTCTTTCTCATTTATATTGAAATAGATTTGTTGCATAAGATATTTTTCATTTTCTGAAATGCTATTTTGGCCTGAGCTATTCTGCTTTTTCAAATCCTTCAGGAAACATAAATGTCGTTTTACAGAAGAGTTTTAAGAATTTCCTGAAAAACTTAAACGAGTTAAACGAGCTGACAGCTCTACCACTGTGTGCAGCCTGACCCTGGACACAGAGGATATAGTCAATTTGTTTCTATATTCTTTAAGAGAATAGAAGAAGGATGGGTGAGATAATAATGTATATATCGAGGAACTACTGAGTATAGGTGTGGAGAATAGATTATGTCGATCCGGTGTGCTTAGTGGAAAAAGTATATGTATTTACAATAAATACGTACAGAAATAAATCATAGTGTATACGCTTCGAGAAATGCTGGGAAGCGCTGTGGAGCGTGTTTGGGGATGTCACGGCTGCAACGTAAATGTTTCAATGACTAGAATGTTTCCGAAGATGTCAAGGTAATAGAATATCTGGAGAGAACATTCATCGTTATTTTTTGTTGTCATGTTGTTTCGAGAAAACGTATTGTTGTGACAGCTGGAAATATGGGGAATACGATATGGATATCAATATGGAGACAACATTTAATAATGTATGAGAAAATGTCATGACAGGAAGTCTAAAGCAAAAAAAAAATCAAAAGAAGTTTATGGCTGAAATCGGATGCACTGGGCCACTGGCGCAGAACACAGTGCAACGTATTAACGGGTGTTCGGGGAGAGTGGATTTGGCAGACTCTAAATGTGACGTTCTGTCTGTGGGGGCGATCAACACACTTAACCTGATAGCTGGCTTCATGTGGGAGTCTGGGATCCTACTCTGATTGAGTCCTGAACGCAGAGAGAGAGAGAGAGAGAGAGAGAGAGAGAGAGAGACGGCGGAAAAAAAGGCATGGTACTTAGTTATTTGCGGGTTATCATCATTGCACTCCGATCACGTCTCTATGTGATTAGTTCCCCTACTCAGCAAGTCCCGCAGTCTCCAGCTGGTACTTATGATTAGCAAACAAATGACAAACACAGACTGTGTTGTTTGCGTTGGTGCTTCACAACAAATAACAAAAAAATGCAGGGGCAGTAGTTTACAGCGAATTGAAATCACGTCAATAAATATTTGTGATGGGAAACTCAGGGGCGTAGATTGTCTCACCAAATGGACAACTATAGTTTTTTTTTTTTTTTTTTAACCAAGCTCCGTGGGCTGAAAGGGATCACCCACAGCTTTGTGACGTTTTCAGCATCGCGAGCAGGGGCGGTAAAATGAGGTCAGCCGTCTATTATTCGCATAGTTGAATACGTCAAAAGCTTTGGGTGATTTCGGGAAAGCTCTATCAGCTCGCAGGGCTTAGTACAACAATAGTTGGCTGTACTAGCAAGCACACGTTTTTTTTTAAAAATATGGTTATATTATGAAGTTTTATGTAAAATGCGACATGACGTGTGCGCCACTGCTTCTTGTCTGTACTTCTGCGTTCAAGGAAAAGAAGAAAAACTAAATCTTACGTTAGCGATAATGACCAAAGCTATATATATATATATATATATATACATGTATATATATATATATATATATATATATATATATATATATATATATATATAATATATATTTATATATATATAGGCCTACATATACATACACATACACACGCACGCAATCATACACCCACACCCACACGCACACACCCACACGCATGCGTGCACACACACACACACACACATTCACATTCCGATTTGAGTAACAGACTAACCTGTCTAGTCTGGCCAAGCGTGCAGGGATAGAAGAGGGAAGACAACCCGGTACTCAAAAATGTCGTGCTGAAGTCGGATGTGTTGGGCCAAAAGGCGCAAATATAACAGTTATACTGCAAACCACAACACAACGCAGACACGTCCACTACGTCCTTGTAAGGGTGGATGATGAAGAGGAATATTCTAGTCTACCACGATACTCTAGAATACTTTAGTCATCGGGCGAACGCAACCAACCAACTCAACTAGATAATAAATGCATTAATCAAGGGAGATAATCTCCTATTTAATTTTAAGTTAACAAATTTGTCGACTTGAAATAGTAATACCATGTATTAGTATGTGCACTTCTTCTTGCACGTGTACATATGTATACACGCATCTGTGTGTGTGTATACATGTATTTATGGGCCCTTAGATACTTTCAGATATTGCCTGTGCCTTTGTAGTCGACGTACCTAGATAGCGTTCCCCCCACTCGTGTATTTTTAGAACCCTTCACCACTGACCACAGGGTATAAATTACAGCTACACCCGTGAGAAATTCCTTTCATAGCCTGACCACTGTCCACGACACACAGGGAAGTCAACATATTTCGATTATTTTGTTTTTGATGTTTCATTACTAGTTAGCTATGTAGGATTAGTTTTATTTATTCACATATCTGTGTGTGTATGTGGTTTGTTTGTTCCTGCTGAAGGCCTATTGGCCGAAACGTCGTTCGAATCTGTGTCGTCTATTAATCACGTAAAGCTTCTAACATACCATTTTTTAATTTTTTTTTTTCAATTTTTCCTCGAATTCAGCTTTACTGCAGCTTCGCATTTTTATGCATTCATTTGCATTTCTTTGCCTTAACCCCTTACTAGTACCATGTACACAAGATCCGAGCAATTGCTTTTTCTTTTTTTAAAAACAATAATGTTAAAATAATAGATATTTCTTTTAAAGCAATGCAGGTATGTTATTATTTTCATATAACTGATTTGCTGGCTTGCTTGCGTTCACCAGATGATTACAGAAATAGACCTGTTCTTCATCCGCCCTTTAATAGACGTTAACTGGATGTGCTGTGTAAGATTTGCAGTAGAACTGTGGTATTTTCGACTTTCGGCACAACACATCCGTGTCCAGCACAACACATCCGTGTTCAACACAACACATCTATGTCCAACATAACACATCTATGTCCAACACAACACATCTATGTCTAACACAACACATCTATGTTCAACATAACACATCTATGTCCAACACAACACATCTATGTTCAACACAACACATCTATGTCCAACATAACACATCTATGTCCAACACAACACATCTATGTCCAATATAACACATCTATGTCCAACATAACATATATATGTCCAACACAACACATCTATGTTAAACATAACACATCTCTTGCCAACATAACACATCTCTGTCCAACATAACACATCTATGTCCAACACAACACATCTATGTTCAACATAACACATCTATGTCCAACACAACACATCTATGTTCAACATAACACATCTATGTATAACACAACACATCTATGTTCAACACAACACATCTATGTTCAACACAACACATCTATGTCCAACACAACACATCTATGTCCAACATAACACATCTATGTTCAACACAACACATCTATGTTCAACACAACACATCTATGTTCAACACAACACATCCATGTCCAGCACAACACATCTATGTTCAACACAACACATCTCTGTCCAACATAACACATCTATGTTCAACACAACACATCCATGTTCAACACAACACATCGATGTTCAACACAACACAGCTATGTTAAACACAACACATCCATGTTCAACACAACACATCTCTGTCCAACATAACACATCTATGTTCAACACAACACATCCATGTTCAACACAACACATCCATGTTCAACACAACACAGCTATGTTAAACACAACACATCCATGTTCAAAACAACACATCTATGTTCAACACAAGACATCTATGTTCAACACAACACATCTATGTTCAACACAACACATCTATGTTCAACATAACACATCCATGTCAGGCACAACACATCCATGTCCAACACGACACATCTATGTCCAACACAACACATCCATGTCAGGCACAACACATCCATGTCCAACACAACACATCTATGTCCAACACAACATATCCATGTCCAACATAACACATCCATGTCAGGCACAACACATCCATGTCCAACACAACACATCCATGTCCAACACAACACATCTATGTCCAACACAAGACATCCATGTCCAACACAACACATCCATGTCCAACACAACATATCCATGTCAGGCACAACACAGCCATGTCAGGCACAACACATCCCTGTCAGGCACAACACATCTATGTCCAACACAACACATCCATGTCAGGCACAACACATCTATGTCCAACACAACACATCCATGTTCAACACAACACATCGATGTTCAACACAACACAGCTATGTTAAACACAACACATCCATGTTCAACACAACACATCTCTGTCCAACATAACACATCTATGTTCAACACAACACATCCATGTTCAACACAACACATCCATGTTCAACACAACACAGCTATGTTAAACACAACACATCCATGTTCAACACAACACATCTATGTTCAACACAACACATCTATGTTCAACACAACACATCTATGTTCAACACAACACATCTATGTTCAACATAACACATCCATGTCAGGCACAACACATCCATGTCCAACACGACACATCTATGTCCAACACAACACATCCATGTCAGGCACAACACATCCATGTCCAACACAACACATCTATGTCCAACACAACATATCCATGTCCAACATAACACATCCATGTCAGGCACAACACATCCATGTCCAACACAACACATCCATGTCCAACACAACACATCTATGTCCAACACAAGACATCCATGTCCAACACAACACATCCATGTCCAACACAACATATCCATGTCAGGCACAACACAGCCATGTCAGGCACAACACATCCATGTCAGGCACAACACATCTATGTCCAACACAACACATCCATGTCAGGCACAACACATCTATGTCCAACACAACACATCTATGTCCAACACAACACATCCATGTCCAACACAACACATCCATGTCAGGCACAACACATCTATGTCCAACACAACACATCCATGTCCAACACAACACATTCATGTCCAACACAACACATCCATGTCCAACGCAACACATCCATGTCCAACACAACACATCTATGTCCAACACAAGACATCCATGTCCAACACAACACATCCATGTCCAACACAACACATCTATGTTCAACACAACACATCTATGTTCAACACAACACATCTATGTCCAACACAACACATCTATGTCCAACACAACACATCCATGTCCAACACAACACATCCATGTCAGGCACAACACATCCATGTCCAACACAATACATCCATGTCCAACACAACACATTCATGTCCAACACAACACATCCATGTCAGGCACAACACATCTATGTCCAACACAACACATCCATGTCCAACACAACACATCCATGTCAGGCACAACACATCCATGTCAGGCACAACACATCCATGTCCAACACAACACATCCATGTCCAACACAACACATCCATGTTCAACACAACACATCTATGTCCAGCACAACACATCCATGTCAGGCACAACACATCCATGTCAGGCACAACACATCCATGTCCAACACAACACATCCTTATCCAACACAACACATCCATGTCCAACACAACACATCTATGTCCAACACAACACATCCATGTCCAACACAACACATCCATGCCATGCACAACACATCTATGTCCAACACAACACATCCATGTTCAACACAACACATCCATGTTCAACACAACACATCCTTTTCCAGCACAACACATCCATGTGCAGCACTACATTTTTTTAGTTTCCTTCCCTCTGGATCCTTATTCGCTTTGCAAGACTAGACAGATTGGTCTGTTTCTAGGGGCACTGCGAAGAGGTATAGTAGGATCTGGATGATTCTGGTTGACCGATCCCCCCGCAAGCCATCAATTATGATTAAGCGCTCAATTCTACTGCTGAGCTTTGGCCTTCATATAACGGAATTAACACATGGCGACACTCGTTGTTATCGATAAGTTCATGCTTGTGTAATAATAATAATAACCCGTGTGTTACCGGGGCTTCATTTTGAGGGAAGAAAAGAATAGTGACACTGTGACCTTCCAGGCATGTCGTAAGAGGCGACTAAGGAGGTTGATCGATGGCTTGACAAGCTGTCATTGTGAAAAGTATTGTTATGGAAACAGGTCATAGATTTTAGAAGCAGTGATCTCTGCAAATGCGATTTTTGGGCCATGTTAAAAGACACAACAGCCTACTAAAAGTAATCCTGGAGGGGAAAATACAAGGTAAAAGAGGCAGAGGCAGACCAAGATTAACATGGACGAGTAACATCAAAAGATGGACAAATCTGCCTATGACAACCTGCACCATCAAAGCAAGATACAGAGCAGAATGGCGCTGCATGGTAGCCAACCTTCGTTGGGGAGACGGCACTCGATGATGATGATGAGTTGATCATGTCTCTCCACAACTCTCCATCTTGACAGTTATTTATCATTTCTATTGTTGACTTTCTGCCAAGCCATTCTCTTAAACTGATATTTTTTTTCCCTTTGCTTCCCTCTATCTCTTCGTCCCTCAACTTTCCTAGTTGTTACAATATATTCCAGCTATTCCCTTCTCATTACATGGTCAAAAAAATGATGATTGTTTCTTCCTAATATTGGATATTTGCTCTCTTTCCTTGCTTTGGGCTCTTTAAGAACTTTTTCATTTCTCTTCTTTGTTGTCCATTGTATTCTCAACAATATAATGTAAAACCACATTTCAGAAGCCTCCAATGATTTTCTTGTCTGTTGTCCTATTGTTCATGATTCACATCTATATGTTAAGACTGATTCTACATAACATTTCAGAACTCTTTTTCTAGTTTCTACTATCAAAACTAGGTTGCACGCTATCATCCTAATTCCCTTTGGAAAGTTACTTTTCCCTGAGACATTCTGCATCTCACCTCTGTTGCACATCTACCATATGATGTTAACATTGATTTCATATATTTAAGTTCATTTACCTGTTTTAATTTGGTTCCACTTGTCTTTATTATGCATTGCGGTGATGTCTTTTTCTTTGTTGCTACCATTACTTCTGTCCTTTTGCTATTAAGGCTGAGTCCTTTATTTTTGCTTTCCTTCACTATAATGTCTAACATTTCTTGTAAATCATTTTCATTCTTAGCGATTAATACTGTATCATTAGCATATCTTAGATTATTTCAATTATGACCTCCAATTGTTATTCTAGACATGTCCCTTATTAAATTTATATCTTAAAATATCTCACTATACGTATTAAATAAATCTGGTGACAGCACACATCGCATAACACTCTATATTTCTATTTGTTGAAATATTCACCAATTGATTTCCAGTTCTTTTGGCCGTTGCTTGTTGCCAGTACATGATTTTTTAAAAATTATTCTTATATCTTTGCTGTCTGTTTTTGTCTTATAAATTTTGATTATTTCTTGATGCTTTACTTTGTCAAATGCTTTGGTATAATCTATGAAACATATATCTAGATCTGTTTTTACCTCTATGGCTCTTTCTACTAAAGATCTTATGATGTATATGGCATTGTTCGTTCCTTTACCTGCAACAAACCATACTGTTCATTATTAATTTCTGAACTGGTTTTGTTTCGCACTCTTCGCACGATGATTCTTAATAATATCTTAGTCATGTGACTCATAAGCCTTATTATGCGATTATCATCGCATTCAATCGCACCAGGTTTCTTTGGTAGGGCTACGAATATTGATTTTAGCAGGTCGTCTGGTATATATCCGTTGTTGTAGATATCATTCAATATTTTTGCTATTATTTCAATTCCCAAATCACCCATGGCTTCAATCTCTTCTTTAGTTATATTATCTGGCCCAGGAGCTTTTCCTGCTTTCATATTGCGTAAAGGCGTCTTTCACTTCTTCTTTGAGTATTTCTGGACCTTCCTCATTATCCTTAATATTTACTTCTGTTCGTCCATCATCATAAATATTTTAAATGTATTCTGTCCATCGTATCCTTATGCTTTCTTGTTCAATCAACAGTTCTCTTTCCTTTGATCTTAAACATCCAGTTGTTATTGCATTTTCCATTTTTTCCTGTTAATTCTTCAGTTTGTTTGTATATAGCTTTGACATCGCATTTTTCTTGCATTTCAATCTCTTTGCATATCTGTTTTAGCCATGCTTCTTTTGCTTCATTGCACTTTTTACAATTTCTTTATTTAATCTCTAATATTCATCTTTGTTACCCTTATTTCTTCTTCCTGTATCCATTAACTGTAAAATCTCAACTGTCATCCATTTCTTCCTTCGATTTGTCCTCACTGGTGGTAGAATTCTTTTGATGTTTGCTGCTTTGATTCTTTTCGCATTTCCCGCTGCTCATCAATACAAAAATGTTAATATGGAGTATACAAATAAAACCAAACATTAGTACAGGATAATGGTTGCATGTGAAGGCTTTTTCTGCCACAAAATTAGGAAACTAGTGTACATGCCAGATAATGACATTTATCGATTGTCCTCAATATGCGTGCTGCTGTTTAAAAAAAAAAACAACTATTATTTACATTAATTTTGAAACGAAACCCTGTTTTTTTAAAAAAAAGTTGTTTCATTAAAAATGTGTTTTATCTTATTTTGTTCTTTGAAAAATTTGCATATATTATTTTTCAAATAAATATTTTCAATTTGAATGATTGTCTTTATTATTTTTTGTATTATGAATGCACTTTTTAAGGTAAATTCTGAGTTCAGACTTCACATTTAATTCAGCTTGTTGATAATACCCGAATAAAGATTTGCAAGTCTTAAAAACAAACACTCAAAAGCGGTTAATTCTAAAAACTGTCGGCGAAAACCTTCAAGCATAGTCCAGACCCTTCCGCGGAGTCAAAATCCCCAGTCTGGGTTATTGCAACATGTCTTTGACGTGCATTAAATTAGACGATATTTCCGAACACCAAGTGTGGAATCTAAGAACGGAAAAAAAACGAGCAAAGAAAATATTTTTAAAGAAAGACCGGAATATCTGAACTTTAAATTATTTAGTGGGAAAACTTCAAGTTAAGTATAAAAATAAATAAATAAACAATTGGAGAAATACACAACAAATAACGGAGTAAAATAATAGACATTCCTGACTATGGGTCGGGCCACATCATCAACACAACATCTTTGTATACAAGTTAACGGTTATGAAAGCGAAGAATTCCGTACCAAGTAATAACAAGAAATCAAATAAAGAAATGTAAATAAGCAACAGTTGGCTGTGGACAAGGAATTCTTTTTTCAATAAATTGATAGATTCTAAGTCCAATGTGTTATTATAGTGGTCAACGTGTGATGAAGATAAAGAAAGAACCATTCATTATCATCATTGAGTGCCGTCTCCGCATAGAAGGATAGCTACTATGGAGCGCCATTCCGCTCTGTTTCTTTGAGGGTGCAGCTTGTCATAGGCTGAATTAACCATCTTCTGATGTTACTCGTCCATGTTAGTCTTGGTCTGCTTCTGTCTCTTTTATCTCGTATTTTCCCTTCCAAGATTACGTTTAGTAGGCTGTTGTATCTGTTAAAACATGCCTCAAAAATCTCGTTTGTCTTGTTTGAATTGTGTTTAGTAGTTCTCTTTTAATTTTTAGTTGTAAGACTTCATCATTTGTTTACTTTTATTTCCATCCAATTCTTTCTATCCTTTTATAAATCCAGGCTTCAAAGGCTTCAATTTTCTGTTATGTTTTCTTGTCTAATGTAGAAGAAACCATGCACAGAACCATTAGCCTACCACAATCAATGCTGTAGTTTGCATAAATATCAGACTAGTAATATAACTTGTAAAACTGCTACATCAGGGTGTTATGAATGTGACCTACATTAAACTAGGAAAAATTAATAAAAATGTTAAAATTGTTTGTTTGGTACAATCTTCTTCTTTCTCCTTCACAATTAAGTGAGCGTGGATGCGTTGAGTCTTGTGTTTCCGTCAAGTGGCGATAGCTGCGCCTTTGGTCCGATACTTCCGTCATCAGTATATTTGTTAACTGCTCAACTCTTCCAGTACGGAAGGTTATTACC
The DNA here is from genome assembly GCA_032433765.1 of Megaustenia siamemsis. Classification (NCBI taxonomy): domain Eukaryota; kingdom Metazoa; phylum Mollusca; class Gastropoda; order Stylommatophora; family Ariophantidae; genus Megaustenia; species Megaustenia siamemsis. The sequence continues at coordinate 129,373,855 of JAVIAB010000092.1, forward strand.
AATTTATCGGTAGAAATTTCAGAAACATCTGCATATTTATATTTATCTAACACTTAATAGATGTATGAATTTTTATATAATTGAACAAGGAATTAGATTTCATCAATACCAAGATGATACAAGGCATGTAAAAAGAATATGGTTTGATGACAATTTTCACTAATCAAATTGAGCACTGAACGGCTAAACGTACATTACCGAATTCGGCGTCGCGCATTGTGCGTCGAAACGTACGGAAAGTGTTAACAATTGTACTCTTGCAGAGGCCATTGTAGACAAATCTTTTCGACTTATCACTCCCAACTTCAATGTTCGCAAAATACACACGGAACCTCCTGCTTTAAGACGCTATCCAGGAGGACTAAACACTATTCTATTACCCAGGGAAACATAGAATGTAGAGCAACGAAAAAAAAAATAACGAAGGGAAAATATCCACCGCTGTGCCGGGAATAGAACTCGAGGACTTCTTGTCCAGAGGCAATTGTTTGACCTCAAGACAATCAATCCCTCATCATGTATATAGAGTCCAAGTATATGAGTAAGTAAAAGTAAAGCTCACCGTCACACCAAGTGGCGTATAGGGAATATGGTGTTATTGACCATAAATTTTACAAACCTTCAGCACACGATTTTTGGGGTAATGTGGTCGATATCACGCCCGTGCTGTTTTACTTTCCCATAAAAAAATCCGGTACCCATTTAAGGCTGTGTGAACCCGGAAGCCGTCGGTTGGGATCGAACTCTACCTCTTGTCCTTTGTAGTCCAGTTCACTAACCACTCTGAGCTATCGCGGCTGCCATAATTTGGGAATACTGTGTGGTAAATACTTCATATTAATTATCTGAGAAAGCAGATAACATCTCATAGATTATTTCTTTTCCCGTTAATCTTTTCTTTTTTTTTCTCGCTCTCTCTTTTGTTCACATTAATGATTACGTGAAATGGTGAACATTAATTTCCGAACTGAGGAGATGTGAAATATGGGCTTCACAAAACGTTACATTATGACATATCAATGTTAACGAGCAAATTCTTAATAATCGCGTGCTCTATCTCATGATGATAATGATCATTCATTGCCAAACTATCAAACTGTATCAATTAATCAATCAATATTCTTCAGGGGCGTTTTTTGAGTTTAGTATAGGAAAAGATATCTACATCAACTCTTATTTTTAGAGATTTTCTCTTATGTCCTTGGAGATTTTCTTGATTTATCTTCTCCATGTATTCCTGAGCCTTCATTATTTTATCTTTTTTTTCCGTGGGTGCTATGAAAATGCTGATCTTACCATGCTGGCATCGGATTTTCTGTGCGTGTGTCTAACCACAGCCATCTATAGTATTAATAAGGCCCGCGGGCTGAACGGATCACTAAAAGTGTATGACGTTGCCAGCTTTACGAGCAGGTGTAAAATTGCGCAGCTGTCCGTAGCTTCATAGCTGAAGATGTCACAAAATTTTGGGTGATTCTGGAAATTCTCACTTGCCCGCAGGACCTAGTTAAACTATAGATGGCTGTGGTCTAATCCATGTACATTTTCTATTCATAATATGTTGTTCAATCCACTTTGGGTATGCTATTTACCAGATACTGTCAATTCTGATCTTGCCATGCCATCCAGTGCTAAGGTTAGTCAATGTTTCAGCGTTTATGTACAAAACGAGTGCCTGTAGCAAGGATGGACAACCTGCAAGACGCGGACCAGAAACGGCCCGCCAATTTATTTTAATCGGCTCGCGAAGAAAATTATTATACACTCCCGTTCCTGTGCTGAAAGAAAAATATAATTTAATTAGCAAAATATAAGAAAAAAAAATAACTTAATAATAATTGATTTACTAAATATTGTCGGCAAAAGGGAAATTTTTTCGTAAAATCTCTGATAGTGCTGGCTGAACTTGTATTCTGAAGTAACTCATGCTGCAAAGATTGCCGCCCCTGATAATGAAGGTATGTAATTATTTTAAGAAAGACGGGATGGCATTTTTCAATATCGGTTCGGAGAAGGGGCAGGACATGCAGACGGGTGGTTATTACGATTTAATAAAGAAGGTGTTGACAATTATTAATACATAACAATATTATAATAATTAAAGTCAGTATTCAGCTACACATTTGCATTGTTAAGCAAACAAACAAACAAACAAACAAAAAATGACAAAGAATTTCAGGAAAGATAAGCTATATTCCATGTCACGATATCGTCATGTGCATAAAAAAAAAAGAGTTTTTGTTCTTAGTGGACACAAACAAAAACGTAATTTCCAGTTCACAAGTGACAGTTACAGTCCCTTGAAGGGACAAGAAAGAAATTCTTGTCAGGCCTGCAGAATGTGAGGGTGTTTTTTTTCTTCGGCCCATAAGTATTGTCAGGAATCTTTGTGTGAAAAAGCTCATAATTATAAAGAATGCCAAAATATTAGAAACAATTGTTCTTTACATAATTTATTAGAGATCATTTCAGAGAAGTTGCTGCAGTGTTTTGTCCTGCCAAAAATTATTTCAGCAAAACTGTTGAAAGATTATTAAATTTTTTGTTTTGGAGATGCTTTCTTGCTTGCGTTCGCCCGATGGCTATAGGAGTGCACTATTTCGTCATCCGCCCTTAAAAGGAAGTCAAGTGGACGTGTTTACGTTGTGATGTGGTTTGCAGTATAACTGTGATATTTGTGCCTAATACATCCGACTTCAGCACGACAATTTTGAGTACCGGATTGTCTTCCCTCTTCGATCCCTACTCGCTTGGCCAGACTATACATGTTAGTCTGTTACTAGAGGCACAACGGAGAGGTGGAGCGGGATCTGGTTCACCGATCCTGGCGCAAGCCATAAGCTGTAGATCGCTGACAACTTCCAGCTCTGGTGCTGTGAGGCGCGCCTTCGCCTCCGGTGATGAAGGTCAAGTACGCTTTAAGAAAGCTCACATTAAAATTCGCATCGCTATCTGCGCCTAAAGTGAAGCAAAAGAGATGCCAAACACTGCGCGGTTCCCTTTATTGGGACTATTGACAGATTCTTCATTATTATAAATGCTATTTTGACGTTACAACCTCTCAGAGGAACCACACCAGATGAGATTTTCAAAGGAAGAGCTGTTACATGCTTTTCATAACTTTGGATTAAATAGAACTATATTTTTGAAGCGACACAGGCAGAGCACCGCTACGATTGGTCAAAAAGGTCTCCGCCTGTTAGATTTGTATTTAATGTATTTGATATTTTATGATCATTAATATTTTGTATCGGGAGTGAAATGGAAAGCAGACCCGAACACTTGTTGGCGACTGATCAGGACAAGCGGCCTTTAGTCTCCGGTCCTATATACCCCCGCCCCAAGACATACCCTTCCCCTTCCCCCGTAATGGGAAAAGGCCGTAAAGAGTAAAAAAAAAATACTTTTTTTTAAAGATTGTCTTTCTTATTTCTCATTATTCAACCAGAAAATGTATTTGTCAAAACGTCTTAAGCCAGTAGCATCACGCCCATCGAGGTGTACGGTGTGAAACTTGTAAAAGAGGGAGGGCTCATCTATCGCCAGTTTCAAGAATTCCTTCAAGTTGTCGATTCCGAGTACTCAGTCTGCTTTACTGCTGTGATATGTTAGTTAAGTCGAAATACTGAAGCAATTTGGGTGCCGCGATAGCTCAGTGGTTAGTGAACTGGACTTTAAAAAACAAGAGGTAGGGTTCGATCCCAACCGACGGCTTCCAGGTTCACCCAGCCTTTAATGGGTACCGGATGACTTTTTTCTGGGAAAATAAAGCGCCACGGGCGTAATACCGACCACATTACCCCAAAAATCATGTGCCGAAGGTCTGTAAAATATATGGTCACTAACACCTATTCCCTATGCGCCACATGGCGTGACGGGGGTACTGTACTGTGCTGAGCAATTTCTGACACACAGACAGAAATAGAACTTTCATGGACACAAAGAGTGATGTTCTCTGTTGATGGCGTTTGCCGCAAGTTATTTACAATTTCCAACGCATTAATGTGGTGGGCTCCGTCAAGTTAGCCGAAGTTTTATCTCGTTGGGGAATTTGCACCATGTTTCGTTCGTTGTAGACTGCATTCACTAGAGTAATCAGGAATCCATGGGCGCAGCCATTTTGTGCCTGCTACGTCATCATATTGGCTCATCGTGTGTCCCAAGACCGACCATGCGCTAATCTTGCGATCTGTTGTTTGGTGTGCAACGGGGATAATCTGACGACAAACTGTGTTTTGTATGTTCGGAGTTGGAGTCAAACACGATGTCCTAACATCATCAAGTGCTATACATTTAAATACTAAGACGATCATCCTTTTCAGGAGGACGTGAACTTCCGGGCAATATGGTGGATAGGCGGCAGGAACCATTGAAGGCTATGTCTGAAAAGTGTTCCTTGTTGCAGTTTTCTCATATTCCAAGTCCGGCTTGTTGCAGGAGCTACTGAGTTAAGTGCTCTGTGCACACCGTGAGCTGTGTGTTTCATCCGTTTTTATCATGTTCCGATATTCCAATTGTGTGCTGAGACTGCTATGATGGGGACTACAGCTACCTTTCTTTGTTTGGGAGATGAGTTAGTAATTCGGATGATTCAAATGGCACGGGCGGTTGAGCAATTATGGATTTTAATTCGTTTGCAGTGATACCGGGGCCTTCCATAACCAAATAACCAAAGAGTTGCTTGATCAAAGAATTAGCTTATTTTAGTTGGCACAACTAACAAATTGAATGATCTTAATCTAAAGGTTATATATACAGAACAGAGGGCACTCGAACTTTCTTCTTCTACTTTTCAGCTCCCTGTGGAGCATAGGTCTTCAACAAACACTTTCCAAGTCGTTCTGTTTCTTGCCATTCTTTTAAGATCATTCCATGTCTTCCCCATCATCTTAATCTCTTCTTCTGTCTGTCTTCTCCAAGAATTTCTTGGTCTTCCTCTTTGTCTTTTCCCCTGGGGATTCCAAAAAAGGGCCTGTTGTGTAATACTCTCTGTTGGCTTCCGTAGTGTGTGTCCTATCTAGCGCTATCGTCTTCGCTGTATCTCTATATCCACTGGTATTTGGTACATTTCCATAATTCTATGTTAGTGATTTTGTCCTGCCATTTCCATCCTTCTATTCTGTGTAAGCATCCATTAATGAAAGTCTGTATCTTCATGATTGTCAATTTTGTTGTTGTCCATGTTTCACAGCCATATAGAAGGACTGACTTAACATTGGAGTTGAAAATTTGTATTTTAGTATTTAACCTAATTTCTTTGAACTTCCATATGTTTCCCAATGCAACAAAATCTCCTCTTGCTTTTGATATCCTTATTTTGGTATCATTTTCGGTTTCTCCCTCTTTATCTATATTACTGTCCAGATATATGTAAGAATGTACGTCTAGCAAAGTTATTTCTCCTAATTTTATTTGGTTATTGCCAACTGCATTAATTCTCATAATGTTGGTCTTATCTATATTAATTTTCACTCCCATCTGTTGTGATTTCTCATCAAGTATGTTCATTTTATCCTGCATCTGTTGATTGCTGTGTGATAGGAGAGCTATGTCATCAGCAAAGTCTAAATCATCAAGTTGTTTGGTCAGTGATCATTGGATTCCATTTCTGTTGTTTTGAGTTATTTTCATAATCCAATCTATGGCCAGTAGAAAGTAAAATGGAGACAGCAGGCATCCCTACCATACTTCTGTTCTTATTTCAAATGCTTCTGTATGCTGCCCTTGATGCACCACACTACATTTCATTCCTTCATACATTGTTTTTATAAGGTTAATACACTTTATGGGGATTCCGTAATGACTCAACAACTTCCAAAGCATTCCTCTGTCTAAACTATCAAATGCCTTTTCGTAATCTATGTATCCAATATAAAGTGGGGACTGTAGTTCTAAACTTTGTTCAACTATTATACGTAGAGTAGTTATTTGATCAGCACATGATCTGTTCTTTTGAAAACTTGCTTGCTCATCTCTCAAATGTTTCTCTATGGCCTCTTTTAGTCTCCCCAGAATGATTCTGCTTAATATTTTTTCCTGGCACTGATAGTAGCATCTCTTCTACCTTTTAGCTCCCAGTGGAGCATAGGTCTTCAACAAACACTTTCCAAGTCGTTCTGTTTTTTGCAATTCTTTTAAGATCATTCCATGTCTTCCCCATTATCTTCATCTCTGCTTCTATCTGTCTTCTCCAAGAATTCCTTGGTCTTCCTCTTTGTCTTTTCCCCTGGGGATTCCAAAAAAGGGCCTGTTGTGTGAAGATGATAGTAGCATAATTTCCCTATAATTTGTGCACTTTACTTGTTGTAAACTTCTTTTCTTTCGTAGTTTGATTATACAATATTCTTTACAGTCCTTATGTATTTCTTCCCTCTCCCAATTTTTTTTCAAATAGATTATGTAACATCTGGGTAGAGTTGTTAATATCTGCTTTGATGGCTTCCGAAGGAATTTCATCTGGTCCTGTGGCTTTACCACTTTTTATTAGCTTGATGGCTTTCATTATTTCTTCTTTGCTTGGTTTTCCCACATTTAACGTGTACCTCTTCTGCTGGTAGTATATCTGGAGGATTATTTGAGCCGGGTCTGTTCAAAAGTTCTTCAAATTGCTTTTTCCATCTTCATATTTGTTCCCTCATATTATTAAGGAGATTTCCTTTCTTATCTTTATTAAAGGCATTGATCTGTTTGTATTGTCCACTTAATTTCTTTGTGCTGTTGTACAGTTCTTTCATATTCCCTTTATTTGCTGCTTCCTTTGCTTCTTTAGCTAGTTCATCTATATATTTCCTCTTATCTCTTTTAATGCATGTTCTCACTTCTTTGTTCACCTCTGTGTAAGCTTCCTGTGTTTTGGCTTTATTACTTCTCGTTTTGCTTTTATTCATGTCTGCTTTCTTGTTCTTTATTTCTTTAATTTAATTTATTTTTATTGTTATTAGAGACAGGGTCTCAGCTGTCATCCATGCCTTATTCTGGCGTTCTCTTTTCCCCAGCGTAAAGGTTATATATACATAACAGATGGAACTCGAACTTTATAAACATGTTAATGCTTCCCACAGTAAATTGGCACTTCGGAGAGTAACGAGCGGGGAGGAGATATTAGTTCTATTGTAAGACTTATAGAGTAGAAAACATATCTTGTTAATTTTATCGACTTTGTGGACGCCATTAACGATATATTAGTGTCTAGTACGTGGTGCGTTTCAAAGTTTTTGCCACACAACAAATAAGGTTAAAGTGTTGCTCAACTCCTATCCATGTCAAACCCAATGTTGCTTCTATAATAGACATGTAAATGGAATTTATCACTTTTAAAAAGAAATCATAATAGAGGAGATTCCAGGATACTGGACTTCTATACAACTTATTTCTCACCACGAAAAAAATCCAAATACCACATTGTAAGCAATTTTTTAAAAAAGTGGATTTAATTAAGAGCAAGAAGCTTAAAATGGCAAACAATGTGAAGAAGACGCTGACACGTTGCATATACCAAACACCACTAGACTTTAACAGGTTTATACGGGGAATCTACAACACTCTAATCATACGTGTTAGCTACGCAATTATAATTTATCTATTACTATAAGTAAAGTAAAGTACCCCCTTCACGCCAAGTGGCGTATAGGGAAATATGGTGTTAGTGACCCTATATTTTACAGACCTTCAGCACATGATTTTTGGGGTAATGTGGTCGGTATTACGCCCGTGCTGCTTTACTTTCCCAGAAAAAAATCCGGTACCCATTTAAGGCTGGGTGAACTCGAAAGCCGTCGGTTGGGATCGAACCCTACCCCTTGTCCTTTGTAGTCCAGTTCACTAACCACTGAACTATCACGGCTCCCATCTAATACATATGTATATATTTATGTATACTATGTGCCTATATATCATATATATGTATATACTACACATTTTTCAACCTCCTCCACCGCTATCTCTCGCTTTCCTTCTCACTCTTTCCTATTTCACCATTCTCTGTGCCTTCTACTTTCCATAAACAATGTTATTTCTATATTAAAGTAGTCAGTGCATCCAAATTGAGTAATTTATGTGAGGGCCTCATTGTGATGACAGCGTCCGGCACTTGTCATCTTCATGTTATTTTTCAGATCTGGCCAACATCTCATCTATTAGATCTTTACGTCGCCCACGTGCGCAGATCAGCGGTTCCCCGCATTTTATGTCAAAACTAAAGCTTTTTAGAGACCACGGGAGGTAATTTTTGGAAGGTGCTTCTCCTTCGGCAGGGCAATTGTAATGTAATGGTCAAACTAACAATCATCATCATCATGTGCAATACCGGTTGGCGTAGGCGATCATGTCCCTCCACAATCTTCTATCCATAGTGCATCGTATCAGTTCTGTTGTTGACTGTTTTCCATGCCATGACACCAAGCTATCCAGTATTTTCTCTCTTTGTCGTCCGCGATCTCTCTTTCCTTTTATAAAAAAAAAACAAACAAAACTAACAATAGATTCCGCTATTAACGCTGAATAGTCTGAAAATGAATCGCCTCTACGTCTTATCTTTGTTGCTTTCACCAAGAAACGCTGTTGTTATTCTTCAAACTTTCATTTCTAGTGTGGTTTACAACAAGGAAATAGGACATAACTATTAAAACTAATAGTGGTTTTTAAAAAATAATTTGCTTTGTTTACAGCAGAGACACGAATGTCAGAAACAGCAAAGTTACTTTCGGCGACACTGAGGTGGATAGTTTTTGAAAGAGATTCAGAATTCCAGAGAAATAGTCTAAAAGCAATTTGTTTTCGTGAGTTCTGACAGAAGAAAATATCTGCTGCACTACTTCTGCACTAAAAGAGACGAATCTAAACAAGAATACCCGTAGAGTATTAAATGAAGAAAGCGTTGAAAATACATCGATCATGTGGTGAGAATGGCGAGCCGCGATAGTAGTATTAGTGGCTGTTTATCCACTCCTTTTCTGGAAGAACATGCACCAAAAATGCACCACAGACAATGGATTTTGCACCGTGCAATGGTAAATATGTTGTCGGTGTTATTAGTGTCGAAGTTTTTAGTATCGCTGACATGGTGACTTAACGTCGTCGGCATCATCATCATCATGGGGCGTTGCGGTTGGCGTTTTTTGTAGTAAGGTGGGTAATGTGACCGGTTTGTAAATCAGCTAACTTTGGAAATCTAAGAGTAACTTTAAATAATGACGGTCTCAGAAAGTATACACAGTTAAGAAAGTTGGTAGATCAAGTTATATCTTTTGTTGGTTTGGGTCGCGGGGCTCGTCGGGTCGGCGCGGGGCTCGTCGAGTCGGCGCGGGTCGACGCGGTCGGCGCGGGGCTCGAGCAACATCATCATGTGGAGTAAGGTGTGCTAACATTAAATAGTGACGCTCTCTCTCTCTCTCTCTCTCTCTCTCTCTCTCTTTCACATTCATGGTAAAGCAAAACAAAATTCGTTCTATATTTCACATATATTTATTAATACAACACATATTTGAGTTAAAAAAAAATAAAAAACGGACTTATTTTAAAAATGATAAAAATCAATACTTAAATCTCGAGGGGTACCGGTACTTTATCACAGATTCAGTCTAGTTGCTGAAATAATTGTTCTGTGACCAGACTCCAGAACAGGTGAGATGATTTTACTATATTCCAGAATACGGCTTTCAAATCTTTCACGGTCAAGTGCAAACTGGTGCCAATGAGGAATGAGGTCCCCATCTTCCAGATCAACAAATGAAATGATATCAGGCGCCGCGGCAAAACAAACCTAAGGACAAGTCGAACTGTAAGGTTGTTCTTGTATCTAGGGTCCAGGTAGCACAACGTTGAGATGAAGATTGTATTGTATAGTGCTCGTTTTGCCATCGTATTGAGTTATTTCCTTGTTGGACAGTAGTGGTGATAACTGTGATGGTTCGCAATTGATGTATCTCATGATTCGATCTGAAATGTTTGATTGTGTGTGTGTGTGTGTGTGTGTGTATATATATATATTTAGAAATTGTGTTCAGTCCCCTATTCAAACAGGGTAAAAAAATAATTTTAGTGGAATTGTAACTTCAAGAATTTCGTAGTAAGGCCCAGAAGACGAGGAAAGTTCTGAAGAGTCTGAGTGGTCACTGGAAGAGCAAGCTTTCCCATCTTGGACACCACCTAATGCTTATTTTAATAATGGGTTAATTTTAGATTCCATCTTCAAGAAGATCCCCGATAGTGTGGTAAACAAAAATGAAGCCTCTGAGCATGCGAGGATTCAGCCACTTTCCATATTAAATTCGAGATCACAGGATGAGGAGAGTGATGAAAGTTCCGAGATTAGAGGTGTAGAGAATTCTGCTCCGGAGTTAGATTATGAGGAAGTTAATGCTCGCTGGAATGAAATTTACCCTCCTATCAGCAACACTTCCACTCAACCACACGATCCAACAAAAAATATAATTAACAGGGTATGTATTTGTTTGTCGGTTACTTAGTGTTACAGGCGATTTATAGTCTGATATACCAACACCAAACCCATATGTATCGATCGTTAATTTCATGACTTAACAGAGATTTCTATAATCCCAATTTTTTTTTCTAAACACAGACATTCAGGTTAGTTATAGCTACGCATACCAACATCACATCTTATAAGCCAAATATAGATTTTGTATTCTTAAAACTTAAGTACCAATAATGTACCGAGATTAACTGGCCTAACGAATGTTTCATTAAACCTTATACTATCCTAATGAGAGTTGCATTAAACCTTATAGTTCGACTTGTCCTTAGGTTTGTTTTGCCGCGGCGCCTGATATCATTTCATTTGTTGATCTGGAAGATGGAGACCTCATTCCTCATTGGCACCAGTTTGCACTTGACCGTGAAAGATTTGGAAGCCGTATTCTGGAGTATAGTAAAATCATCTCACCTGTTCTGAAGTCTGGTCACAGAACAATTATTTCAGCAACTAGACTGAATTTGTGATAAAGTACCGGTACCCCTCGCCATTTATATATTGATTTTTCTCATTTTTAAAATAAGTCCGTTTTTTTTAAAAACTCAAATATGTGTTGTATTAATAAATATATGTGAAATATAGAACGAATTTTGTTTTGCTTTACCATGAATGTGAAAGAGAGAGAGAGAGAGAGAGAAAGAGAGAGAGAGAGAGAGAGAGCGTCACTATTTAATGTTAGCACACCTTACTACACATGATGATGTTTCCTGAGCTCCGCGCCGACACACGCCGACCCGACGAGCCCCGCGCGACCCGACGAGCCCCGCGACCCAAACCAACAAAAGATATAACTTGATCTACCAACTTTCTTAACTGTGCATACTTTCTGAGACCGTCATTATTTAAAGTTACTCTTAGATTTCCAAAGTTAGCTGATTTACAAACCGGTCACATTACCCACCTTACTACATAAGTACTTACTACTATGCCCCATGATTATGCCGACGACGTTAAGTCACCATGTCAGCGATACTAAAAACTTCGACACTAATAACACCGACAACATATTTACACCCCGTGACGAACAATCAAAAGGGAAAACACCCCTTTTCTCCACTTTTTAGAATCATCACTACCACTTCGTTATTTAGATTTGCACACCTGGCCTTATGGTCACCCGATAATAGCACACTAGCAGCAGATACCCTAAGAGATAATACTCAACCACGTCCACTTACACCCCTTCCCCTTCTCACTATTTAGAGTACGAGATCGAAAGTTGTGGCGAGACATGTTCAATCTACACCAACGGGCTTGTGTTGAGGGGAGGGGGACGGTATGGTGACCCATACTGATGATGACACATGACGACGACGACGATGCTTTATATTATCAACACGAAATGTTGACGGAGCGAAGGGGGTTTAATTTCTATGTGATACAGGTTAAAAGAGGTATTTTATATAATTATTTATTCCAATTGATATTCAAATACTAAAGTGTTACAGTGAAGGTATGGCGACACGTTAAAAGTTTTGGAAAAGGTAAATACTTACAACGCGTGATTCACACATATTGATGGTACATGACGATGATGAGGGTGGGGGTATAGTGTCTCTGTATTACAGGTGATGATGTTGTGGAGGGGAGGGTATAGTTGTTGACCTTCTACAAAGCCATTCTCTTAAGCGGTCTATCTTTCTTGGGGAGGGATAATATTCATTTCTTAAATATTTTTTAAGTCCACGCGAGAACGTTCGACGAGCTAATCCGATAAGCCCCAACGCTTTAGTTACATTGTTTTCAGGACCGTCATACAATAACACCGCTACTCTGTGCGAGAGAGAAAGAGAGAGAGAGAGAGAGAGAGAGAGAGAATTTCGCGGCTTGATACTTTGTGTGGCATGATGATGATGATAGGACATGAAGGGTACATGTTGATGATGCTGTTGAGGGTGGCACATGATGATGATGATGTGTCACTAAAAATGTAGACACTAATAATCGGCTTGATACTTTGTGTGGTATGATGATGATGATGATAGGACATGAAGGGTACATGTTGATGATGCTGTTGAGGGTGGCACATGATGATCACTAAAAATGTAGTGCGAGATCCGCGACCCAAACAGTTACGAGATCGCCTATATTGTTAAATTTCCCTTCATTTAAGTTTTTAAATATTGATTTTTATCATTATATTTTATTATTTTTTAAAATAAGTCCGTTTTCTTTTCAATCGGGGTTTTACCTGAGGGCTGGTTGGTTACCTGAGATATCCTGAGACGCAACCGACTGTTTCAACGGACGATCTTTTCAATTTACCTGAGTTAATCCCTGAGATGCAGTGGACCGTTTCGACAAAGTGACGAAGTGGACCGTGTGCTAAGTATCTGGCCTGTCACGCCGTAGACCCCGTGTTCGAATCCCGGTGGGATACTTTTTTTTAAATTATTTATTTTTTTTTAATTTTTTTATTCTTTAATAATTCGGAATTTTTAAAATTTACACCATATCCGCCCTGATTCATTAAATATCGTCACCCACCCACGCGCGCGAGCCGCATATTTAACATCTTTCGCAAATATCTCTATCACGCCGTAGGTCCCGTGTTCGAATCTCGGAGGGAGCCTATTTTTTTTATTTTTAATAATTCTGAGTTTTTTACTTTCACAAATACATATTTTTTTTAATAATTCTGAATTTTTACTTTCACAAATATACTCTTTCACATCTTTAAAATACTTTAAAACATCGGTTCTCAACCTGTGGGTCGCGACCCCTTTGGGGGTCGAATGCCCATTTCCAGGGGGTCGCCAAAGGCCATCGAAAAACACATTTTTTTGCACATCAACACAAAATTTTCCATTTTCGTCAAAACTTATTTTGTTTTATTTATTAACATTTTTAATAATTATTTCACCAAATACTTGTTTATAAATAAAGCTAGCAATTCTAAACCATGTTTAATTAAATGTAAACTCAAGTTTCATTCGCTAACACATTGAAGTTAAGGACTAATTTTTGAAAGTTACAGCGAATCACAAAGCAGCTTACAAATAGTTGCAAATTGTCAGAACTTTCAATTTGTAAACGATCGCATTGTGCATGTTTAACTTGTCTCGTGTTTACTGTGTACTTAACATTTTATAAACGTTTAAATTATCAGAGAAATTGTTGTGATTAATGCTTTTGAAGTACAGAGACTAATTATAAATAACTGTTAAAGATATTGAGGATATATTTATCAACTCAGCCAACTGAGTTTGTGTGTAGTCACATTAAATATTAAAGAGTGTGTTTACTTTCACTTTCACTTTTCCCAGTAAATGAGTAAAACATATCACACAGTTAAGTTACCCAATGACATGGATCGTGTTGATAAAAACGTTACCGGTAAGAAAAGAAAATATAGTGAGGATTTCTTACAATATGGGTTTACCTCAATTATTACAGCAGGAATTGAGAAACCGCAATGTGTTATTTGTTGTGAGTGTCTATCAGCTGAATCTATGAAGCCGAACAAACTAAAACGTCATTTTGATAGCAAACATCCGTCCTTTGTCGGCAAGGATATCAACTATTTTAGAAGTAAAGTTGATGGACTTAAGAAAGCCAGACTTGACACTGGTGGTAAGTGGCACAAACAAAACGTAGCAGCCGTTGAAGCTTCATATTTGGTGGCACTTAGAATCGCCAGAGCTATGAAACCTCACACAATTGCTGAGGATTTACTGCTGCCAGCGGCCAAAGACATTGTTCGAGTTATGATCGGAGACGAATATGTAACAAAACTGAGTGCAATTTCCTTATCTAATGACACTGTCCGCAGAAGAATAGATGACATGTCTGATGATATTCTTGAGCAGGTAATCCAGGAAATTAAATCTGCGCCAATTCCAATTTTTAGTATCCAAATTGATGAATCTACTGACGTTGCAAACTGTTCACAGTTATTGGTTTACGTGAGGTACATTTATGATGGCGACTTTAAAGATGAGTTTCTTTTTTGCAAACCTCTTGAAATGACAACAACTGCCCGTGATGTATTTGACACAGTTGGTTCATTTCTGAAAATGCATATGATTTCTTGGGAAAAAGTGTGTGGTGTTTGCACAGATGGAGCTCCGGCTATGCTAGGATGTCGATCAGGATTTCAACGTTTGGTACTGAATGAGTCACCAAAAGTCATCGGAACTCATTGTATGATTCATCGGCAAATATTAGCAACGAAGACGCTGCCACAAGAGTTACAGGAAATAATGAAAAGCGTCATAAGTTGTGTCAATTTTATAAAGGCGAGCACTTTAAACAGTCGACTATTTTCACAACTGTGCAACGAATTTGATGCGCCGTACAATACTTTGCTATTTCACACTGAAGTGAGATGGTTGTCGAGAGGAAAAGTTTTAAAGCGGGTTTTTGACCTGCGTGATGAACTCAAAACGTTTTTTAATCAGAAAGCAAGACCGCAGTTCGAAGCACTTTTCGTCGATAAAAATAAACTGCTTAAACTAGCTTATTTGGTTGACATCTTTGCCATCTTGAATGAGTTAAATTTATCACTGCAAGGACCAAATGCAACATGCCTTGATCTGTCTGAAAAGATCCGATCATTCCAAATGAAACTTCAGCTGTGGCAAAAAAAATTGGATGAAAATAAAATGTACATGTTGCCTACATTATCTGCTTTCTTTGAGGAACATGACATTGAACTAAACATAAGGATTACAATGATAATTTCTGTGAAACAACACATGCACATGCTTGATGACGAAATTTCATTGTACTTTCCAAATTTACCTGAAACCCCATTTGCTCTTGCCAGAAGACCTTTCACAGTCAAAGTTGAAGATGTTCCTGAGATAGCACAAGAGGAGTTTATCGAACTTATTAACAACGATGCAGCAAGAACTGATTTCTCTACAATGCCACTTACAAAATTCTGGATCAAGTGTTTGCAGTCATATCCTGTTCTGTCTGAGACAGTGTTGCGTCTTCTTCTTCCATTTCCAACAACATACCTTTGCGAACAAGGATTTCCCAGTTTGTTAGCTATCAAGTCTAAATACAGAAGTAGACTTGTTGTGGAAGATGATCTCCGTTGTGCTCTAGCAAAGACTGCCCCGAGAATTTCTTATCTGGTGAGAAATAAGCAATCTCAACCTTCGCATTGACGTTGGCTTTTTACGCATACTTTCGCCAAATGTAGCAATAGTGTTATTAAAAATGCTGATAGTGATAGATTAGACTTAGTATCTGCCGATAGTGATAGATTAGACTTAGACTTATCTGTTTGATAACTTACTGTCGGAAGAAACTATCTGTGATAAGTGACAGTCTTACGTTTGATAACCAATAAAATAAAGTAAAAAATAATAAAAAAAATGTTTATGGTCAGTGTGATTATTGGTGACTAAAGCTTGTTAAATTGTTAGTTGCATCAGTGAAAATTTACAAACTGATTGGATAAACATTTAGTATTGTTTTCTACATAAAATAATTCAATTTGGATTACCGTGATGACATCTTCAGGCTGGTAAGTTGGCCAGTATGATTTCAATTTTTACTTTAGCACTTTTGTTTTTGTTTTTTTTTTCATTTAACCTCATTTTATTTTCTACATAACTCCTAGCCTCTTTTTATGAACGAAATCTTATTTCCTGTTCAGTTCTGTACAAATTAATATGCCATTTGCCTATGTAATGCAAAAATTAGCATGTATGTTAATATTTATGTTTAATTAAGTCATTAAGTTCAATTTACAACAATGCAAAATCCTGCATATCAAATACATGCATTACGATTCATAAGTACCAAAATATCAGTTATAAAGTAGTTAGTAGCAAGAAAAATAATTGTATGGTTGGGGGTCGCCACAAAAATGAGGAACTGTATTAAGGGGTCGCGGCATTAGGAAGGTTGAGAACCGCTGCTTTAAAATAATCTTTCACAAATATTTTCATCTAACACACCATGTCGCGCAAGGTAATCCGCTGAGACGCGACCGTTCGACGATCTTTTCAATTTACCTGAGTTAATCTCTCAGACGCAGTGGACCGTTTCGTCAAACTGACGAACCCTCCCCCCCCCCCCCCCCCAAAAAAAAATAAAAAAAAAATTATTCAATTTCGAAAAAAATAGCGAATTTTTTTTTTTGCACCATTGCACGGTGCAAAATCCATTGTCTGTGGTGCATTTTCGGCGCATGTTTTTCCAGAAAAAGGATGGGTAAACAGCCACTAATACTACTCGCGATCCTCAGTGGTTAGTGAACTGGGTTACAAAGGACAAGAGGTAGGGTTCAATCCCAACTTACGACTTCCGGTTCACCCAGCCTTTAATGGGTACCAGATTTTTTTCTGGGAAAGTAAAGCGGCACGAGCGTAATACCGATCACATTACCCCAAAAATCATGTGCCGAAGGTCTGTAAAATTTATGGTCACTAACACCATATTCCCTACACTACTTGGCGTGACGGGGGGTTTACTTTTTCTTTTTTTTTTTTACATGTGCTGAGAATGAATGAAAAAAGATTTATCCAATAGGCATTCGTGTGGAAACCATCTGCGAAAAGAAAGCAAGACAGACTCTGAGAATCGCTACAAACAACAATTATTGGGGAAGGCTCAACGATAGGACTAAGAAAGAATCAAGATTTACAATAACTAGCAGCAATTTTTCGATCGTGGAAAACTATGATTTCAGCCCTGATATGTGCCGACTGCGGCCCGAGGAAAATTGATGAAAATGAAAGACTGAACTGTAGCATATTGATCTATAACAACTACGTAATGTAATAAACATGAGAAGCAAAATATATGGACTAGATATGAATATCAAAAAGACCAAAACTATGATCATAAACAAAGAAAATTCTCAAGACCTACAATTAAATATCAAAGTTAAAGGAATACATCTGGAGACAGTCCAGAGCCACAACTATGATGGAAAATGTACTACTGAAATAAACAAAAGAACAAGTATGGCAAAAAGTAATTTCAATGCCATTAAAAATATACTAACATCAAAACAAATAACACCAGGGCAATAATAAGAATAGCAAAATGTTATATCTTCTCAATATTCATGTATGGTGCAGAAACATGGACATTAGACCAGAAAACAGAACAAAAAATTGAAGCCTTTGAAATGTGGATTATAGAAGAATAGGTAGAATTGGATGGAAAGAAAAGAAAACAAACGATGAAGTTTTAAAACAACTAAAAATGAAAAGAGATCTACTAAACACAATTAGAGCAAGACAAATGAAATATTTTTGGGGCATTTTAAATGACACAACAACCTACTAAAAGTAATATTGGAAGGGAAAATACAAGGTAAAAGAGGCAGAGGCCAACCAAGACTAACATGGACGAGTAACATCAAAAGATGGACAAGTCAATCTATGACAATCTGCACCATCAAAGCAAGAGACAACGTGGAATGGCGCTCCATGGTAGCCAACCTTCGATGCGGAGACGGCACTCAATGATGATGATGATGATGAACTGTAGCAGTTAAAAACTATCAACCACATCCCAATTTCTATTGCTGAAGGTAAGCGTTCACTAACCCAGACGAAGGGGTAAAGGCACACAAATCAATATGCATAGAAATGCGACAGATGTATGCGTGTATGAATGTGCGGTTATGTAGGCATGAGTTTGAGAACATCTGTTCGATGTGCACACAAATAGTTGCAGATTCACATATTTATGTGTTCCTGTGATAGGTGTGTATGTATAGGCTTGTGTGTGTGTATATATATATATATATATATATATATATATATATATAGATTGCATGTATATTTAGTTATGTCGTATATCAGATATATGTATTTTTTTTCGACTGGTGCTTAAATTGGGAACCACGCTCATATATATACTTATATATGTTTCCAGTAATAATAGAGTCTGAGATCTAGCACCACCCTTCACATCTTTTTAGAACCCTTCCCTTTTACTTTATTTGACACCCGTGTCCGCTCTGTCAGCCGGCCTTATCAATTCCAGTCCAGTCCAGTGTCTGACCAAGCTCCGGACAACATGAAAGTGAATTTTTTTTTTTAAATAGTCTAGCATATTATTGCCATGTAGTAAAATGTCTGAGAATCCTTATATATTTTTGTGTTGTTTATTGTCCCAGCTGAAAGCCTACTGGACCGAAACGTCGCTCTACTTTTGTTTTGTCTCTGGCATATGTGAAGTGTTACCATACCACTTTTTCCTTCTTTAAAGTTTTCATTCTTCCAGATGAACTCAGTTCCCACACCGATGGAAACTTCTTTACAAATGAAGGCCGTGAGTACATTTATTTTTATCGTCAGACTTTGTTGCTTCTCCCGTATGTTTTTTTAACCTCATGAATTGTGCATGAGCAATGTGATGAGGCACATTTGAATTATTTTACATTATTAAAAAAATATTTATTTATTTATATTACGATTCTATTTTCAGAAGTTTGATAAACGTTGTAGTTTGACATGTGTTCCGATATATTTAAGGTCTGGTGTTATGTTGTTCAAAAATGTCTCTTCGTGCATTTTTTTCACTCGTTATTTTTTTTTTTTTAAAGCGTCACCTTATATATTTTCCATTCCCCGTTCAAAAAAAAAAAAAAAAGAAAGAAAACATTGACATGTATTCTTGTATATTTTAAACTGAAGCACATATGTCTTTTTAAATAACTTATTTACTGTGGCTTATATAACAAATAGCAAACTTTTGCATATATGTTTGTCTATAAAAACTGAAGCGCATCTATCTTTTTTAACAGCTTATTTACTGTGGCTTATATAACAAAAATAAAACATTTATGAATTAATGCAGTGTTTAGCATTTCATTTTTTTTTTTTCAAGATTGAAATCTGTGCTGATGTTAACAATTTTTTCATGTTGCTGAAAGTATTTATGATGATGATATGTTTCCCTTAACCTTATGCCAGAACTGTCAGAATCTGTTCATATTATCTGAGATTATAAGAAGCACGTTTCTAGATATCTTCCCATTTATTGTTATCCTAATATCTAGTTGCTTTTATTTGACGAAATAAGAGAGCTATTATTTTCTAAAAATGTATGTCTCTCCTGTAAAAGAAATATAAAATATACAATCCACGTGTTCTAATTTTTGCTTCCTTTGTTTAATCTCGGACTGTTATTCTGTCTATCAACAAATCCAAGATTGCTTATTATTTTTCTTATTGCTTTTTATTGTCGTGATTCCTTCGATTTGTTTGATAAACTTGTCTGTGAAAATTGAAACAGAGAATTTCACAACATACATTCTTGTCTCGTTTATTCTTTCATTGCGATGTATAATGGGCTATTCTCTTACTTGTAGATGACATTGTTGTTGCTCGTTCAGTGCAGACATTAACGATTAATGTAGCCATTTTATTGCAGAAGCGCGCCAGATTTTTTTTAACGTGTAGGGCAAACCATGAAATATAACGCAGACATTGCGAGGAATACCAGAAAAATGATGTTTTCGTTTTACAAGCAAATAAAGTCGATATAAAGGGCTAAATCAAGCGTTGTTATTAAGATTTAAATTAAATAATAACAATCATGAACTAATGACATTATATGATGAGTAAGAAGTACAACACAAACGGAAGTAAATTACTCCATCTTACCAAAAGATTTTTTGACACCCAGTCTTGTCAATGTTCTTGTCGTATTCTTTATCCTCTTTTGATTTCCGCGTGGAGAGAAAAAGCGTTCTTTGTATATTTAAAAAACAAAATTCTCCTCACATGTTGCGAATTGTGTGGTTTCACATATTTCACTTATCCTTCTCTTGAGATTTCTTCTATCTTTTCATTTGTTGCGTGTAATAGCAGGTCTTGATGAGGTATGCTAAAACTGTGGCTGCATACATCGACCACACGTTGTTTTGTTCTTACTACCCCTTTTAATTCATTAAAAAAATGATGAAACGATAATAAACTTTCTCAACAGTGTCCTTTTCATTACTTTCCTTCAACGAAATATCTACTAATCAAGGACAGATTATCAGTGGCTCAAAGAGGCCCCTTTAACCACTTAACTTCTACTTTTGCCAGTTGCTAGGTAACCTTTATGAATCACTCAAATACAGCTGACTTTATGAGTTAGATTGTCGAATCATCCTCACTGCACATTGTACAAGCCGGTAAGTGCTCAATTCTCACGTTCAGTATATTCATCAACGTGAAGAGACTGACAACTCCATTTCTGTATTGATTTACAAGTCTTCTTTGGTTATCCGCCTGGCTCTTTTGTCTGGCGTCAACTAAGTTGGTATGATTCTCCTACAGTCTCTTCAAGATTCAGATTCATTGTTTGAATCACTAACTCATCATGGGAAGTAATATTTTTGGTCATTTTGTGTGCATTATACGTGACATTGTTCGAATGAATTATTACAATATGGTGGTACTCTTTTCGGCGGTTCGGCTGGAAGCGTAGTTTTCATGTTGTGTGATTCTGATTGAGAATTTTCCGGCGGAATATATCAAGCTCAAGGTTTATCCAAGTGCCGAAGAGCTGTATAACTGTGAAAAGCCATTCTTTAACGTGGAAATGGGTTCTTGACCGTGCGACCCAGTGAGTGCATATGAGTCTCATCCTCGGTTGACCGCCGACGTTCTGTGACGAAATTACTTCTTCATCACCAGAAGAGTTCTTAAAAATCAAACCTTTGCATCTGTTTCTGCGGCCATTTGGTTTTATTTTCTTTCTTTTCTGTGCAGTTTGATGTATCTGAGAAGGACGCACAATACTCTGCATCTCGTTCCCTTTTTTCACCAGATTTTATGTTCCCAAGTGAATAAATCTGTTGAATAATGTTCTCAGCCTGACCGATCCAAGATTTCCCTTTCCTTGGCCTACTATCTTTCTGACTACTAATCTCAATTTGCAGTGATATTGTGTGTCATCACTGACTCGAAGGCAGGCATATTCTCGATATATTTTTGTTCTGTCTTCTGTTGAAAATCAGTGAGATAACCATGTATGACGACTTTTGTGAATGCAATAATGATGCGCATAGCTTTGCTCTGTATCCGTTTCAATCTTTCTATCGTATGACTAGAAGACAGAACAACCAGGACGTACCCAACCACGGAAAGTACCAGCCCCTGGAAGAAATCAAGGTAACGCTGCTCGCAATTTGCCGCTGTCATTACCAGCAGCACAGCCATACCCTTTCTAACTTTCACAACTACTTGATCTATGTGCTTGGTAACAGCTAGACTGATCAGTCCTCTCCATTACCTCCGAAAAGACTCACAATAGATGTTGGTGTGTTGACAATTGGTTGTTTAGATAGAAACGTGTTACAGTTTCCTTCCTTCAGACTGACTAGTTCTCCTGCCTCACTCCACATGCTTAAGTGGTCGAGTTATGTCCGCAGTTCTCCAGCAACCTAGTCCAGATCTTTTCTCTGACGTCACATAAAAAAAAATCTTCGTGTAAGATAGTGTCCTTCCTCTACAAGTGATCTTCTGACTGTTTATTCTCACAGATTAGGCGTTGAGTGAAACTGGGGATAATAGTGAGCCTTGGGTAGATCGGTTACTTTATTAATTCAGAGGTCCCCAAGCCACATTTGAAAAACCTTTTTTGGCTAGAAAATTGTAGCAGAGATGTAGCTAAGAAGAAATAGGCTGATATTGTATGCAAAAGCTGAGTCATTAAAAAAAATCAAAAGACACCATATTCTTTACTTCCTCGAGGTAGATTGCAACAATATACGATGCCTCATTAGTGAAAAAAGTTTACATTGATCACGTACTCAGATTTAATGAAAGTAGAATCACTAAGAAAACACTCAGTTGAATATTAAATAGCAAGAGGGAAAAAAAGACAGACCAAAAAAGACTCTGCGAAGAATAGATAATAGTGAGACATTGGTTTAAAGAATAAATGAGATCTGTCAGAACTAACAGCATAACGACCCAGATGAAGACTAATGGTTTCCGCCTTACGCAGCGTGTTTGTTTCGATGGAAAATGATAGTGATATCGGAATGTCCAATTGGATAAACTACGTAAACTAAAGAGTTTATATTACTTCGTGCGGCTTACGAGGAGTATAGTGTATGTGCCAGCATTCTTGATGATTGATCTTGATTATCGATGACTATACGTACATTTATGGATGATGTCTCAGTATTACGTCACACGATCCTGCATGTTTTTCTATCGTACCCAAAACGAAGACTGGGTCAATCCCGAAACAGCGTCAGGGGAAACAACAAAATTGTCACAATTGTTATTCTTCTGCGATCATGGCTCATTCAGAGTAGGATTACGGACTTTCTTATGAAGGCAGCTGTCTGTTTAAATGAGTCACAATTGAGAATTGAACCCGGCCAACTGAGCAACAAGCTACTGTACTACCTATATCGCCTCCAAATAATTGTACTAGCTCTTCCGCCACCCAACGATTATAATATTTCTCCAACAAACTATTCTACTATAGTCCGTTTCAAAATGGTTTGTCCACGCTTGACTTCAAATATCTCCATAACCTTTACACACATAAACATGATATTTTTGCATTTAGTCTTATTTTTTCAATGTCCCAAAAGTTTTATAAAAATGCAATATTGCAGATCGTGTCATTCACCTTCAAAGGCTAATTCCTTTGATCTTTTCGACAGATGCAATTATTTTGTGGTTGAAAAAAAAATAGTTTACCGTAATTTAAGCCATTGGCATATTCCGGCATAGGCGTAACACAATTCGAATGTTAATAATAACACTCATTTCAATAAATGCCTAGGACACCCAACGATTTATACAACGCCAATGAATAGAAACGGAAGCTGTTTATAAACATCCAAAATGTCCGGCTTGTTGCAGGAGCTACTGAGTTAAGTGCTCTGTGCACACCGTGAGCTGTGTGTCTCATCCGTTTTGATCGTGTTTCGATATTCCAATTGTTTACAATGAACGATGATATCGTATGACAAGGAACAGTTGGCTGTGTTCACTTTTTGTGCGGTTTCACCTTTATGTCTTTTGGCGTGTGCTGCAGCCTGCTATGATGGAGACTACATCTGCATTTCTTTGTTTGGGAGATGAGTTAGTAATTCGGATGATTCCACTGGCACGGGCGGTTGAGCAATTATGGATTTTAATTCGTTTGCAGTAATACCGGGGCCTTCCATAACAATGACCATGATCCAAAATGTACTTGTTGTTCAAACATCGTGCAATAATGTGTGGGGAAACTACACAAATCACGGGAATTGCGTGAAAAATTAGCAAACGAAATAGGTCAGAAATACAAAGGGTAAACCATATAAAATAATGATTTGTCTAGGAGGTAGTAAATTTGTATACATTAAATAAAGAAAATTAAAAACCATTCGTTTTTAATTAAAAAACAAAAATATATTTGTGGGGACATTAGAATTATTATGCCATGTGCAAAATTTGAACAATTTCGATCAAGTGGTTACATAGATAATTTTAATTATTAAATAGCGGCTAACCATTTTGAAATGGACAATAATTGTTTTACCATCAAACCACTTTAGTTTCTCTATCAAACAATTGTACTATACTAACTAAATCGAGACCTAATTAGTGCTATGAACTCTTTCACCACCAAACTAGTTATATTATTTCGAAACAAAACAAGTGGCGAAGAATGAGTGGGGAACAGGCAAATAATTGCAGTGCAGCCGTAACGCTGATAGCAGAAGCAGGTAGTGGGTGTAACGTACACTCCAACAAGGTATGGCGACAGCTTTACAAAAGATGAATACAACAAAATAATGACGTTTGGACATACATGCGGCCTTCCTCTGAAAAGAGAACAACACAAACTAACAAAGAAATAAAGATAAACTTTGCTATATCCAGGATGAGCGGGACAGGTAAGTGAAGAAGAAATTAAAAGAGGGATAACGAAAGAGAGACGTGCTACACATCGCAGGATAAAAATAGATAATCTGTACAAATTAGTAAGCTTAGATATATATATATATATTACGTATTGTCACACCAATTATTATTGTCATACCGATGAGAAAGAGATATAGGGAAGCAAAGAGAAAAGATATCAGGCAGCTTAATTATATATGATAATATATTATATATATTATTATATTAAATTATTTATTATATTATAATATATATAATATATTTTTGAAATTATTGTTATATATATATATATATATATATATATATATATATATATATATATATATATATATTTGACAATAGAAACAAGAAAAAGAGTTCTTAAATGTTATGTAGAGCCAGTCTTAACATATGGATGCGAATCACGGACAATAGGACAACAGACAAGAAAATCACTGGAGTCTGTAGAAATATGGTTTTACAGAAGAATGTTGAGAGTACCATGGACAGCTAAGAAGAGTAATGATGATGTTCTGAGAGAGGTCAAAGCAAAAAGAGAGCTAGTTTCCAGTATTAGGAAGAAACAATCATCATTTGTTGGCCATGTAATGAGAAGAGAACAACTGGAATATATTGTAACAACTGGAAAAAATTGAGGGACGAAGAGATAGAAGGAAGCAAAGAGAAAAAATAACAGACAGCTTAAGAGAATGGCTTAGCAGAAGGTCAACAACAGAAATGATAAATAGCCGCCGAGATCGAAGGTTGTGGAGGACATGATCACCTACGCCAGTAGGCCCGGTACTTGATGATGATGATGATGATGATGATATATATATATATATATATATATATATATATATATATATATATATACATATATATATATATATATATATATATATATATATATATATATATATATATATATATATATATATATATATATATATATATCAAGCGAGCATTAACTGAGGCAAGATCCAAATGCTCTCAGCAAGTAGATGACATTATGTCAAATGGGACGCAAGAAAGAAAAAAAAGGGAGGGGGGGGGGAGAGGGGAAAATCAGTAACGTGGTTAGACAAGATTACAAGGTGGTCGAATCAGGTGTGAGACAGTCAAAGCGTGACACAGGTAATCAATCACTAGAGATAGGGAAGTATATCATCATCATCATCAAATACCGGGCCTGCTGGCGTAGGTGATCATGTCTCTCCACAACTTTCGATCACGACAATTATTTACCATTTCTGCTGTTGACCTTCTACCAAGCCATTTCCTTAAGCTGCCTGATATCTTTTCTCTTTGCTTCCCTATATCTCTTCGTCCCACAATTTTCCCAGTTGTTACAATATATTCCAGCTGTTCTCTTCTACACTTGGCCAAAAAAATGATGATTGTTTCTTTCTAATATTGGAAATTAGCTCTCTTTTTGCTTTGATCTCTCTCAAAAGGTTTTCATTACTCTTCTTTGCTGTCCATGGTATTCTCAATATTCTTCTGTAAAACCACATTTCTACAGCCTCCAGTGATTTTCTTGTCTGTTGTCCTATTGTCCATGATTCACATCCATATGTTAAAGACTGGCTCTACATAAAATTTAAGAACTCTTTTTCTTGTTTCTATTGTCAAAAATGGATTGCATATTATCTTCCTCATTTTTTTTTTTTTTTTTTTGTGGAAAGTTGCTTTTGCCTGAGCTATTCTGCATCTCACCTCTTTTGTACATCTTCCGCCTGAGGTTAACAAAGTTCCCAAATATTTGAATTAATTTACCTGTTTTAATATTGTTCCACTTGTCCTTATTTTGCACTGAGGTGTTGTTCTTTTTTTGTTGTTACCAGGGAAATATATATGTTGAGTGAAAACGAGCAAACAAATCTCAACATTACTCTGGGACCACGGCGATAAAAGGGGCGTAATAAGGTAATAATTGAGGACTGGCGGTGCAGTATGGTGCGGTGGTGGAGAGTCATAGGAATGGGGGGAGTACTGTAGAACTGGAATATAAAGTGGCATAATATGTATTGATAATAATAATAAATGTAAGTGGAGATCTGGAAAGGCAGACAGAAGACAAACTTGACAGAGACAGTGATGACAGTGCTGCTGTAATTATAAATGTAAGTTGGTAATAGGGATCATGATTCGAGTGGAAGGATGTCAACGTATCTTACAGATATGTAATATAGACCCTGAATATCGCCTGCGGAGATTACGTCAGGGTGTGATGGGCTAAAACAAGAACAGGGGATGGAAGAAAGGTGAGAAGTGTGTGTGTGTGGGGGGGGGGGGGGGCGCGGAAGGTTGAGGTTTCTTATAATAGAAGAGCTACAATTTCCTTATCTCTTTATATTGCTGCAAAGTGTGCTACAAATATAAATAATCAGTGCAAAGACTTTTTTTTTAAGCGCAAAAGTTTTAGCTGTCAAAATTGGTTTAAAAATAGAGCTGCCAAAATCGATTAAAATTTTCAAATTATTCGGAATGTGTTTGCAATTTCAAATATCACTAACATCTGTTTATAATTTCAAATGTCAAAGTCCACCTATAATAAACTAAACTAAAACTACATTTGTACATAGACCAGAGTCATCGTGAGAAAAATTGGGGAATAAAACCATATTAACCAAATTCTACTTTATATTCATATATGAATCAGCATAAGCCTTGAAAAGTACGCGAGACCTCAATCACTGACAACCAGGAAGCGGAAGTTCCCTTGCTATAGAGTGCAAGCAGAGGTTTTAAGAAGAAAAAAATAAGTGAATGAGTTAAATCTTAATGTGGAAAGTCATATAATCGAATGTAAAGCATACTAACTAAAGGATACTCCGCAGTGACTCCAGTAATCTATTTCTTTTCTTTTCTATCCATGAAATTTGTGTCATTACAAACGGTACCTACCCACATCAGCTTCATCTCCTGCCTCAGCATTTAAAAGTGCGTTATTTGAACTTTAATGCCGTCTTTTATTGGCTCAATTTTGATTTTTTTAGTTCCTGATTCTCTATACAGTCACGTCACTTCTGGGACCGTCTACGCACTGAAAGGCTGGTTGCAATTGACCATCATCGTTTATGTCTTACCTTGGTTGTACATTCTAACAAGCAGCTCATTACTTGAACATCTCTGCATTTTACTCTGCGTTATTAAAGCTGTTACTACCTAGAGAATTTCTGTTAATTCATTTCTTTTATACACTCAACTTACTACAAACTCGAAGCGCTATGGGCCATACTATCCTGACCACACAAGGTTTCATAATAGAGAAAAGAGGAATTGATAAGGTGAACTTAGAAAGATAACAATTATTGAAGCTATGTAATTACTCGAAAAGATTGGAAAGTGCATCTCAAAAGCCTCAAACACAACTTTTGTTAAAAGTAATTTACTAAACGTCCTGCCACATTATAGAAACATGTAATATTATAATTTTTAATTTGTCTTTGATTTTGTTTATAACATTAAATTATCCATATTCGCTTATGGTTATTTATAATTTCTACTAATGAGTTACCTATTGTTTCTGGCTTCAAATTATTTATGATCCTTTTAATTAAATTAACTTGTTATGGCTTCCACCATTAAATTATTTATTCCTGCTACCATTTCTTCGGCAAGTATATCGTTTTATATATTATATATGGCTTTTTCTTCTTCTTATACCTTTTAAGCTCCCAGTGGAGCATAGGTCTTCAACAAACACTTTCCAATTCGTTCTGTTTTTTGCCATTCTTTTAAAATCATTCCATGTCTTCCCCATCATCTTAATCTCTGCTTCTATCTGTCTTCTCCAAGAATTCCTTGGTCTTCCTCTTTGTCTTTTCCCCTGGGGATTCCAAAAAAGGGCCTGTTGTGTAATACTCTCAGTTGGCTTCCGTAGTGTGTGTCCTATCCAGCGCCATCGTCTACGCTGTATCTCTTTATCCACTGGTGTTTGACTGGTACATTTCCATAATTCTATGTTAGTGATTTTGTCCTGCCATTTCCATCCTTTTATTCTGCGTAAGCATCCATTAATGAAAGTCTGTATCTTCGTGATTGTCAATTTTGTTGTGCTCCATGTTTCACAGCCATATAATAGGACCGCCTTAACATTTGAGTTGATAATTTGTATTTTAGTATTTAACCTAATTTCTTTGGATTTCCATATGTTTCCCAACGCAATGAAAGCTCCCCTTGCTTTTGATATCCTTATTTTGGTATCATTTTCTGTTCCTCCCTCTTTATCTATATTACTGCCCAGATGTATGTAAGATTGTACATCTAATAGAGGTATTTCTCCTAGTTTTATTTGGTTATTGCCAACTGCATTAATTCTCATAATGTTGGTCTTATCTCTATTAATCTTCAGTCCTAGCTGTTGTGATCTCTCATCAAGTATGCTCATTTTATCCTGCATCTGTTGATGGCTGTGTGATAGGAGAGCGCTGTCATCAGCAAAGTCTAAATCATCAAGTTGTTTGGTCAGTGATCACTGGATCACATTTCTGTTGTTTTGAGTTATTTTCATAATCCAATCTATGGCCAGTAGAAAGAGAAATGGAGTCAGAAGGCATCCCTGCCTTACTCTTGTTCTTATTTCAAATGCTTCTGTAATCTGTCCTTCATGCACCACACTACATTTCGTTCCTTCATACATTGTTTTTATCAGGTTAATAAACTTTATGGGGATTCCGTAATGACTCAGCAACCTCCAAATCATTCTTCTGTCTAAACTATCAAATGCCTTTTCGTAATCTATGAATCCAATATAAAGTGGGGATTTTAGTTCTAAACTTTGTTCAACTATTTATATATGGCTACTGTTTATATCAACTATATTATATATGGCTACTGGTTCTAATTTTCTATGATTGATACCAGTTAATTTTCTAGAATTTTGACCAGTTAATTTCATATGGGTTCAACCAGTTAATTATCAATAGTTTCAATCAATTATTTTTCTATACTTATCACCAGTAAAACAAACGATGAAGTCTTAAAACAACTAAAAATGTATAAAATAAAACTACTAAATACAATTCAAATAACACAAATGAAATTTTTGGGGCATGTTAAAAGATACAGCAGCCTACTAGAAGTAATATTGGAAAGGAAAATGCAAGGTAAAAGTGGCAGAGGCTAACATAGACGACGAGTGACATCAAAAGATGGACAAGTCAGCCTATGACAACCTGCACCATCAAAGCAAGAGACAGAGCGGAATGGCGCACCATGGTAGCCAACCTTTGATGCGGAGACTGCACTCGATGATGATAATGATAACCAGTAAGTTATCCTTTTAAAATTAAATTGAGTGAGTTCTTTAGGAAAAAAAAATTATTGTTAGTTGCTCTCATCGTTTCTATTTTACGTTAACGAAAAGTAGATTTTACTGTACTAATTATATCACAATAAGTTTTTTTTTAATTACTAGTATATAAAGAACAAAAAAGTACTTGCTTAATCAAGACCAGTCTCTTTATTCTGTATATGTGGCAAACACTTGTCCTTGACCTATCGAACTTGTTGGATAAACCTCCATTGTCTTCACCAGCTGTTCAGTGTAGACTTTCTCTGGATCGGTAATTCGGTCTTGGGAGTATAAGAATGGAACTAGTGTATACTTGACTTCAAGATATAACCCATTGGAACAACAAATATGATACTTTGAAAGAGGGGAAAAAACGGACAATGAAAGGAGAAGATGTTGGGTAGTCTACAATGTGGCTTTGAAGAAATTCAACGGTAATTGTGAGAACAATGATCGCATGTATATGTGTGTATGTGTTTATGTATGTATGTATGTGGGTGGATTGGTGGGTGTGTGTGTGTGTGTGTATGTGCATCTATTTTCTTATTAAAAAAAAAACACGAGAACCATGTGGTGCAGCAGCAAAACTGGCATGGATACAATAAAGAACATACGTCGGTACTTAATGGCTTTGATGAAAAAAAGACAAAGAAACCCGACGTTTCGGTTCAAGGTCTTCATCGGGGACAAACAACAGACAGAACTAAATAACGCAGATCGAAAATCTAAAAGGTCAGTCAAACAGTAAGCTGCTATTATTATACCCCCTTTCTTCTTGTCTATTTGCGAGAGCGTATGACTCTATTTAGTGATCGAGTCAAGTTTAAAATAAATTTCACAAAGACAAAAGTAAACAAATGATGTGTTTGCCCACTTCTATTTTTATTTACATATTAATATTTGAAAACAACAGAAAAAGAAAACGTAAACATTATCAATATTTTAGTTTAAGTCCAATTTCTTCTTAATCCTCTGAACTCATGACGGTACAAAGGGCACTCAGAAGAGATCTTCACCCAAAACGGTCTGGATCAAGCATGGGCAAATCTCGCCAGGACCTGTCAGCCTCTTTCATTTCATCATGTACTGTTCGTCGTGCCATGTCCTCAATGGATGGTTCATTCTCCATGTTTCATAAGTTCAATTTGCTTGAAGAAAATATAATATTTTGATATGACCAAACAAACTCAGTAACCTGCTGAGTAAGACGAAATATGAAAGCATACACGGACCTGAATAAAGCACATATGGGGCTAGACCAAGAAATCATCACAACTGCATGCCGTGGAAAAAAGATGAAGGAAAGGCAGACAGGATACACACTTGACAAAGACAGTGATGGCAGTAATGTGCAAAGTTGACCACACTTAAGAACATCATGTGAGGGTGTGGTCATGAACCATGCAAGATATTGATATTTTGTTATTACCTTTCATAATATAAAAAGTCACTTCGACCAGAGACTGCTTCGTTGATCAGTAATCCGGGGAATTTAATTAAAGATATTTTTCTTCACATTTTTGTTTAGTTCTGATTTTTTTGTAAAGTAATATCAACATACTTGAATTTTCTCACAAAAAGGGAGCTCTTAAAAACCATCAGAAAGAAGCAATCAACATTTTTTGGGCACATCATAAGAAGAGGAAAGTTGGAATACTTGGTTACAACTGGCAAAATAAAAGGAAAGAGAGATCGCGGACGACAAAGAGAGAAAATACTGGATAGCTTGGTGTCATGGCATGGAAAACAGTCAACAACAGAACTGATACGATGCACTGTAGATAGAAGATTGTAGAAGGACATGATAGCCGACGACAACCGGTACGGCACATGATGATGATGATTTTTCTGGTGAAATTGTATTAACATTCTTATTGTTTCTTCAAAGTGCATTGACATTTTAATGGAAGCAAATTGTTGTGGCTTAAGATTGTTTCACTATCTCATTTATTAGCGAACTATTGTGGCAGGGAACAGAAAGCTTAGATTTTTAGACACATAGGGAGAATTGTACACTATGACTTCTGTCAAAATTACTTCGATTATAATTTTTACTTCTACACGTTGGTTGTGATATGTTCTCATCATCATGTGCCATACCGGTTGTGTAGGCGATCATGTCCTTCCACAAGTTTTTGCCAACAGTGCATCGTATCAATTCTCAGAATTCTGTTGTCAACTGTTTTTCCATGCCATGACACTGAGCTATCTGGTGACTTCTTTCTTTGTCGTCTACGATCTCTCCTTCGTTGTATTTTGCCAATTGTAACCAAGCATTTAAACTTTCCTCATCTCATGATGTACCTGAAAAATGTTGATTGTTTTTTTTCTGCTTTTTTTTTTCCAGTAACTCCCTTTTTGTGTTGGCCTCTCGAAAAATCCTCGTTGGTCTTTTTAGCTGTCCAGTGAACTTTCAAAACTCTTCTGAGAAATCCCATCTCTGTGGCCTCTAATAGTCTTTCCATTTGTTTGTCTACTGTTTATAATTCGCTTCCATCGGTCAAAATTAGCTCTATATAGTACTGATAAATTTTCTTTCTCACTTCTATTGACAGTCTGATTGCACAATTCGTTTATCATTTTCAGAATTGCTATTTTGGCCTGAGCTATTCTG
Source organism: Megaustenia siamemsis (assembly GCA_032433765.1). NCBI lineage: Eukaryota > Metazoa > Mollusca > Gastropoda > Stylommatophora > Ariophantidae > Megaustenia > Megaustenia siamemsis. Next base: position 129,406,068 of record JAVIAB010000092.1, read on the forward strand.
CTTTTTACTTTTGTAGTACATCTTCCATCTGATATTATTGCGCCAAAGTATTTGACGCTTTGCACTGCGCTCTAGGCAAGAAAATATCAACATTTGTTGATACCAGTAATAAGCCGTCAACTAATAACATAATTAAAGATTATGCATTACAGTTCACATCCTGTTTTTTTGTCTTTGCGTTCACAACTTGGCTCTAACTATTGGTTCAAGAGGTGTAAACCGTGTATCCAAACGTTTATCTAGACCCACCTAAAGAGTTTATGAGCGCTCTAACCACTTCGCTACATTTTCATTTATCTTTGCATATATGGCTGGTCGATTTTGGTAGCACGTGGTTGTGAATTCTTTTTTTTTTGTCTCACCGTGTCTTACAGCGTCGAGGAAAAATTGAGTATCTTGATAGAGCTGTAATACTTGATTCGAGAAATAATTTTATGGCCTTTTAATATATTTTACTAATCCATGCCATATATAACGTTTGCTATTTTACTAATCCACAACCTGCGTGGCGTTTGATATCTTTCTAATCCATAATTTGTGTGACCTATTTTACTAATCCATAACCTGTATAGCTTGCTTCTCGTCATCATCATCAAGTACCATGTATTTTCACAACTTTTGATCTTGCACAGTTCTTGCTTCTATAGTTCAACTGTAATTGCTTGTTGATTCTCACAGTTACCAGGAGACAGAAGTAGTTGAAGTAGGCACCAATAAGCAGAAAGTCGTAAGATCTGTATTCCTAAATGCCCCTATAACAGTCAATGGCGGACGGTGATTATTTTAACCACATGTAAGATTTAAAAGTTATTGGTATATATTACCTGTAAGTACTAGGTCTAAAACTGTGATAATAAACAAAGAAAATACTCAAAACCCACAAGTGGATATCAAAATTGGAGGAATAGACCTGGAGACAGTTCAGAACTATAACTACCTTGGACATACTATAATCAGTGATGGAAAATGTACAACTGAAATAAACAAAAGAATAGTAATGGCAAAAAGTAATTTTAATGTCATGAAGAACATACTAACATCAAAACAAATAACACCAGGGCTAAAACTAAGAATATCAAAATGTTACATCTTCTCAATATTCCTATATGGTGCAGAAACATGGACATTAGTCCCTTAAAACACAGCAAGAGAATTGAAGCCTTTGAAATGTGGATTTATAGAAGAATAGGTAGAATTGGATGGAAAGAAAAGAAAACAAGCAATGAAATTTTAAAACAACTGAAAAAGAAAAGAGAACTACTAAGCACAATTCAAACAAGACAAATGTGATTTTTGAGCCATGTTAAATGACACAACAGCCTACTAAAAGTAATCCTGGAGGGGAAAATACAAGGTAAAAGAGGCAGAGGCAGACTAAGACTAACATGGACGAGTAACATCAAAAGATGGAGAAATCAGCCTATGACAACCTGCACCATCAAAGCAAGAGACAGAGCAGAATGGCGCTCCATGGTAGCCAACCTTCATTGCGTAGATGGCACTTGATGATGATGAAGTACTAGATCTGCAACAAATTAAATTATATGCAAACATTCAATAGTTACCAATTTATAGAGAGACTCAACAGCAAACAATTATGTGTGGTTACTTCTCCTTTAATCAAGAAACACATCATGAATATGGAAATATTGACTTTCTCATTATACTATACACTCTAATTTTAAAATAAAAATGTTTCAGTAATCAAACAAATGTATTTTGAATCTAGAAATGCAACTGTTTCAGTAATTAATCTACCCAAAAATACTACTTACAAGATGACAGGAATTTAGCTTGGTTTAAAAACAATATTATTGCCAATTTCATGGGCAACATCACCATAATACAAACCTTACTTACAACATTGTTTTCTACAAACTGAAGGTCAATATTTGATATTTACAATTGCATACATTATGGCAGTGTATTAGTGAAGAGAGACAACCATGATTGAAAGGACAAGAACTCTTAGAAAAATCCAGCAGTGAAGCAAAAGGTCACACTTTTTGCAGTTGGATTATGGTGTTAGGGCCACATTTTTCTAAGTCCATCCCCATATATACAGGTGATGTGGTTAGTATCACTCAAAACTGCCCTACTTTCCAAGAAGAAAAAATATCTGATAGTCATTCTTTAAGGCAGGGTGAACCCAAAGCTGTGTCAGCGGCACCTAACTATTTATGAATTAAAACTGACCATTGAACGAGCATCATTATCACTAAGCAACTGCAGCTTAGCAACGGAGTAGTTACCAGAACAATATGGCAACTTGATGTATGACTCTTGCAGTACAACAGGAGGTGTTTGTCCTTCTTTGACAAAGTGTGAACAATTTATTGTACTGTTACAGATGGGGAAATAAAAAAGAAAAAAAATAGTTTTGTAAAATATAAATTTAAACAACATAACAATACTGCTTTACAGTATAGATTCCACATATTGGTCCAAGACCATTTTTTAGGGGCAGAAAAACAGCACAAACAGAACACAAAATAAGAAGTAAGAAAAATGTGAGCATAACTGTTGTGTGTGCTGTTGCGAAGGAATGAATAAACCAAATGAACAGGAATAAAACCAACGGTATGGCAAAATTCAGTAAAAAAAAAATCCAAACAACATTTCATCATCAATAACGAGAACTAGTTTTTAATTTACTTCAGTAAAGTGGAATATATTTAATACAAAACACATGAGAGCAAAAATTATTACTAAACTCTTAATTTAATTCACAGCAGATACTAAATTCAAGGTAGAGATCTTAATTAAAGAGAAGAAAGAAAAAAATGTCATCACCTCCAAATTATAATATAAAGCTAATAATGTTCATTTTAGAATTTACTCTGGTGGTATATGTGTTATCATGTCAGTTGTATATATACAGATATTTTTTCACAACAATACTGTTATCATCAATGATAATAAGTTGTAGATTAAAAGTAAAACTGATTGCATTTTGATTTTAGAAAAAATGCTGAAATATTCATGATGCATGAGTTCTTCTGTTGACTGCTTGGAATGCTAAAGAAGTTGAGAAAAAGATCACATTTTACTGATGAGTGAGATTACATGCATGGGGTGACTTCATAATCTTTTTTATCTATATAAATCAATATATCAATCAACATAAATGCTACTACAGTGGAAAACCATAAATAAATCAGTTTGTTGGTGTATAGAACTAACATGTTATCCATGTGTGCATAAATAATCTGCATAAACTACAGCCCTAAGACACAATTTTATTTCTAGAATATCAAAATTATATTTAAACTGTTAACTCTGTAATAGTCGAATTAGTTTATACATTCCTTTTTTTCACATTGATAGTGTATATACAAATTAATATATAGCCGACTTAATTTTAAATAGCTTTTTATAAATCATTTTGTAAATAAATAATTATACTATTTTTAGTGTCTTAAGACTGTATCTTCTTCTTTTCCATGATCACACACCAACAAAGCAATCAAATGCCTACATACCTTCTGGTATCTTGTAAGGAAAAAAAATGTCTTTAATTTTGTATAGTCTAAAGCCATCCCTTGTTGAGTATCCCAAATCTGACTGACACAGTTCACTGTTTCCATAGATCTCCAGCAGGTTGTCCATTAGTCTTTTGCACTCCCTTCAGAGGTCCATAGCATGGCAATTATTGAGATTGTTTCTGGACATCCTTCATTTATTGACACTCCTATAGATAAGTTCTAAATTGGCTTTTGTTCATTTTAGTTTCCATATGTAATTTTATGTTGTTCTTGTCATTGTACCTTATGTGTTGAAACACAGATTTTTCACAAGTTGTATACATGCCATATATATATATATATATATATATATATATATATATATATATATCTCCCGTGTGTTACCGGGGCCCCATTATGTGGGATGTAAAGAATAGTGACACTGTGACCTTCCAGGCATGTCGTAAGAGGTGACTAAGGAGGTTGGTCGATGGCTTGACAAGCTGTCATTGTAAAAAGCATTGTTATGGAAACAGACCATAGATTTTAGAAGCAGTGATCTCTGCAATATGTGCCATTTTGGCACGCAAGGTTTCTGTTTTTGAGATTGTGGTTCTGCCCTATGTGCCGTCTTCGGCTCGAAAGCATAATAGATATATATATATATATATATGTGCGTATTCCCCCTCCCTCTCCCCTTCTTAAAATGGGCTTTACTGCAGCCATACATGATTATGCTATTAAAGAAGTATTTCTTTGTCTATTCCATCTCTTCTGAGCACGTGATCTATCCAGCCTCTTTATCTATGTTACTATTGCTTGCATTTTCATGGTGATGGCTTCGTCTTGTCTTCCTATTTATGTATGTGGTGTTGTGACATTTTCTTTAATCATGGATCAAGAGTGGCTACCAGACTTCCCTATTTGACTATTCTTTGTGTCCTGGATTCAAATTATCTGCTGTAGGCAGGTAAGTGGTTAAACTCAACCAATGTCATAAGATGACTGACCCACTAAATTTTGGTTTATCTTTATGCATGTCTGATGCAGTTTTAACAACCTTTCTGACATTATTTCTTACTGTTATTTCTAGTCACATTAATAGTTTAGCTGAAGAATTTCACCTCAAATCTTATGATACGGAGTCTTTGATAAGGACCATGTCGGACATAGAAAACAGACATACTAAAGAAGTTAAGTCACTTTCACACATCTTGCCTTTAGAAGTTGATAAACTTGAAGTGGCAAGACATGATTACAGACACCCCCATTTTGAACAGAGATAAAACTTCCAGCATTGATACTATACTGATGCACACAAAAAACTGCGAGCGGACCAAATAGTCTGACTACCAATGGTCAAAAAAATTCTTAATGACGAGCTGCAGAAAAGTAAACGCCTTATAAGGAGGCAAAAAAGGCACTTTAAAGATCACTGAAGACTCATTAAGTCTTCAGTACTAATCCTGTAACACAGGACGATGTGACACATGACAGAACTACTTGGCACAGCCCTCCTTGATGCGGGGCTACAGCTAATGATAAATTCAAGTGTAGTGGCTGAACAATGGAAAACGGTAGGAAGGCTCATGAAATATTTAGATTCCTAGCTGCAACCATTACATGTTCATATAGTTCTAGATTTATTCCAGGTTCACATTGGGCTTTAGTCACACACACACAGATTAAACTAACAATTACATTAAATCTGTGTCATTACCTGTGATGGGTGAACAATAACATACACTATAATATGCTAACTAATGATTCTTCCATTAGCTATTATAGTAAAATAAAAGTAAAGTACCCCCGTCACGCCAAGTGGGGTATAGGGAATATGGTGTTATTGACCATAAATTTTACAGACCTTCGGCACATGATTTTTGGGGTAATGTGGTCGGTATTACGCCCGTGCCACTTTACTTTCTCAGAAAAATATCCAGTACCCATTAAAGGCTGGGTGAACTGGAAGCCGTCGGTTGGGATCGAACCCTACCTCTAGTCCTTGGTAGTCCAGTTCACTAACCACTGAGCTATCGTGGCTCCCAACTATTTTAATGCTTCCCAGTTATAGAGATTCTAGAGACCTATTTAAACTTGATGTATTTACATGAATATTTAATGGACCTGGTGATAAATCACCACCATTTTTGTTTTGAATGTATTAATTTTAATTTTGTACTTTTCACAAACAGATTGGAGTGCATTTGCAAGATAACCTCCAGATAACTTTGAGCTTAGTAGTTCATTCAGTGAGTTAAGACACCTACTGACTTAACTTCAGAAAACATTGCAGATACTAGAAACAGTGTTGCAGCATTTGCAAGATAGCCTCCAGATAACTTTGAGCTTAGTAGTTCATTCAGTGAGTTAAGACACCTACTGACTTAACTTCAGAAAACATTGCAGATATTAGAAACAGTGTTGCAGGATTTGCAAGATAACCTCCGGATAACTTTGAGCTTAGTAGTTCATTCAGTGAGTTAAGACACCTACTGACTTAACTTCAGAAAACATTGCAGATATTAAAACAGTGTTGCAGCATTTGCAAGATAGCCTCCAGATAACTTTGAGCTTAGTAGTTCATTCAGTGAGTTAAGACACCTACTGACTTAACTTCAGAAAACATTGCAGATATTAGAAACAGTGTTGCAGGATTTGCAAGCATACAAATCTTGTTAAAATTACTAACATTAACCCTTGATTTAGAAACTTATTTGAACCTAACTGTTTTACAAATCTATCGTGAAAATTACAACTCACAAATAAAATCTATGTAACTTTCAGAATGTTTCCCAATAGAAACTGGGGTTAAACAAGGATGTATTTTATCGCCCTTGTTATTTGGAATTGTTATGGACTTCATAATGAAGAAATGCTGCACTGGTAATAAAGGCATCGAATGGATACAAGGAGACCATTTGGAGGACCTGGACTTTGCTGATGACATAGTTCTCATCAGCAATCAGATAAAAACGATGCAGGAAAACACAAATGAACTATCATCAATAGCCAGCAAAATTGGGCTTGAGGTCAATCATGAAAAGACTAAAGTCATGAAAAGTTTAATTCCAACAAGTGACAAAATATACATGGAAAACAAACCAGTAGAAGAGATCGATCACTTCATCTATCTTGGAAGTCACATTGATCGAGAAGGGGATACGAGCAAAGAAATTAGAATCAGACTGGCTAAAGCAGCAATGTCTTTCAGAAGCCTTGAAAAGTTGTGGAAATCAAAACTCATTAGCACAAACACAAAACTTAGGCTATTCAAATCAAATGTACTATCAACCCTTACGTATGCGTGTGAAAGCTGGAAAACAACAAGAGATATAGAAACAAAGTTGAACGCATTCGAAAATAAATGTCTAAGGAAAATACTTGGTATAGAATGGAACGAATTCAAAACAAACGAGGAAATTAGAGAAATCGCCAATCAACCACTAATATCTTCAGTAATAAAGAAAAGACGATGGTCATACGTTGGACATGTGATGAGAAGAGATAATAATCGAATAGCAAAGCAAGCCCTCATATGGGAAACAACAGGTAAAAGAAAAAGAGGAAGACCCAGGGAGACACTGAGAAGAACATTGATGAGAGAGGCAAGAGCAGCAGGAATCGGCTCCCTCAATGAGATAGAACTGCTTGCACAGAACAGAGACAGATGGCGAGATCTGATAAAATATCTTTAAAAGAAAACTGCTAGAACAAAAATTCATATAGGAGAAGGTGTATCTTGGTCTACGCCCTATGGGCCGGTTACGGCTCGAAAGGTCAATAGATAGATAGAACTTTCAGAAGCATTTTTTTCTTATTACATTATGTTAAAATATGTTAAAAAATGACACTTAGGAATAAATACAATGTAAAAATAATCCAAACAGTGAAGGAGCACAATCATTACAGAGGTGGACATTATGTCCATGAGAAATAGCCTTATTACAAACAGCACAAAAGTTTTATTGTCATTTTTCTGGCTTTTGAGGGGCACAGGTATCAAACTGTTTAAAAAGGACCAGCCTACAGCCGAACTGTCATTTTTGGGTTCCATTTTTAGAATGTGTCTATATTTTACTTACCAAAACTGAAAAACCAGATCTCATGAAACAATTGTATTTTTCATGATGAACCAGCAATATTTCTAAAATAAAAATACATGCGGTTTCAATGCGGCTTCCTGAATAAATACCACCAACATCTAGGAAAGTGCATGGTGAGAAAAAGCAACCACTTGCTGCAAAACTGGAGGTTTAAATAATTTTAGGGGGGTGGTGGGGGTGGTTGTTTCTATGGGAACTGGAGAATAAAGACAGCATGTCTTAATACAGAGTCACTTCACACAGAGTCATACTGTATACTAACCCATGACTGACAATGACCATCCAATCCATTTGTCTATATCTCTCCATCAACCCGTTACTTTCTATATTCTTAAGCATATGTACTTTATACCATTGATGATCTGTAAAATCAATTAAAGTAACCTTACACTGCAATCATAATTTTTATCACTATGAGCAAATTACGATTAAATTCATTGTTCCCACTGTTTTCACATTTCTGTTTGATAACACAATGAAAAGTGAAAAATAAGTATATGAAACCTATTTCAGAAATTCTATATAACTTCTATTGTTATGGCTTTTATCCCTATTTTGAATGTGTACTCAGGGTTTTCTATGGGGCTGGAGAATAAAGGCTGCATTTCCAGTGTAGTCATGACCATGTAGTTATATTAGTGAGTCTGGGAGAAGATTAGCGGAAAGATTTTGTGAACATCTACGTGATGTCCAACAAAATACTGGTACTCCGGTGTCTTCCCACTTCAACTCCCCTGATCACAAGGGCAAAGACGACATCCGTGTCACTGGTATTGTCCTTTGTCACTCTGGCGACCGCAGCCGCTATACTTTGGAAAATCGCCTCATAGTCCAGTATGGTTCGCTGACTCCGAGAGGTATGAATGTATCACACTCATACGCATAGTTTCCTTTTGGTTGCTCCTTCCCTTTTGCATAGCCTTCTCTACTGCACATATTTGGGTTCTTTGGTCTACTTACTATGCCATGCTATTTATAGTTCTTCTCCTCTAGTCCCTTATGAGACACTTCGGTGTTCTCCTCTATACCTTTTTTTTCTGTGCTCCGTACCCCTCATTTGTTTTTATTGTACCCCACTCTCAGACATCTCACTCTTACCGCCTTTTGAACACCTGTTAGTCTACTATTCGATTCTTTCTCCTTTGTGTTTGCACACTGACCCATGTGTGAACTCCTCTGGTTCTGTGTGCATTTGCGCACATTTCTGCACGTTTCTCTACGTTCATGACAGCCGCACTTGGTTGCTATTTCCTTTTGTTTTGACAGGATAGTTAATTTTGTTTTCTTTAACACATTTCGATTGTTTTTGTTTTGGTTGTTTCATTATTAGTTTTGTGTGTGTGTTTTTTTTTGTTTGTTCCTGATGAAGGCCTATTGGGCCGAAACGTTGTTTAGTCTGTGTCGTCCACTTATCACGTAAAGCTTCTTATATACCATTTTTAAAAAAAAATTTTTCCTCACATTCAGCTTTACTGCAGCTTCGCATTTTTATGCCTTAACCCTTTACCATGTAGTCATGTCTGGGTCTAAGTTTTTATTTCAATCCTGGTAGAAAAAAAAACATTTCTGACCCTATCATTATTTGAAACTGCGTTCACCTTTCAGGACAATGATAAGCTTTCTATATAAATATTAGATTCTGAAATATACTCCTCAAGTATATTTAAATCTGTACCAGAGGAACAGTGTTTCACATTTAATGGATCATCATCACATCAGAGGATAAGAATTTAGCTCTAAAACTTCATGAAAGTTTGTATATGAGCACACATTTATACATTTAGCAAATTAAGTTTACAGCTAAGATTAGGTGGTACATCCAGAGTACCGAATGAGTTGTTAAGTTCAATATTTGTACTGATGTTTCCCTGGGTTGTTTTTTTAAGGGATATTAAGTTGAACTTAATTAACAGTTAGAATTTAAAATAATCAATGATAAAATGAAAAAGCAAACTTAAAGAAATATGTACAATCTCTTGAGCAAAGATAGCAGCAGAGAAATAACCACTGCTGTGAACTGGAATTTTATGAACAGAAGAGAAGGCAAATGTGTACTTAAAAAAAAAACATATAACATGGCAATTAGGTAAAAAAATAAAAATAATTTAGAAAAAAATGTTTCATTAATTCTTTGTTTACCATTTTTGTACACCAAATTCTTTTTTGAGGCATTTACATGCTACTTGCACGAGTTTAAAGTTTACTCACTGCAGACAAATCTCACTGTAATCAGCCTCAAGAAATGCACCCAAATTCTTTTACAGTGCACACTGACATCAAACTAATGCATATACACTCTTGTCCAAAGGTAAAGTACTTCTGAACAATTTAATATGTTCCAACCTCATTCTACTCACTCAATGATAACATAACATTGACAAAATGAAAAGACAAGAGATATATAACAAGTACTCCTATTGCAAGATGGGTTTCAATCTTATAATTTAACCTTCTGTATGGGTCCCTAGTAAAGATTAGTCATGAAAAGTGACATTATGAGCTTTCTGGTGGGATGACAATTGTTACCAAATAAAATAAATTACCTGCTGAAATAGGATTTTTCAGACTTAGGTGATACAACAATCCTGCTAGAGACCGTAACTTAACATATGAAACATTCTTTTAAGAGTGGATAAAGAAGATACAAATAAAATATAATCAAATCTTACAGAAGATGTTACTGGTGCTATTTTATCCTTCAATTTATGTAGGTCAGAAAAGTTATCTATTGATGAATATCACAGAAAGATAAAGACACATTTTTAACATACTCATATTATTATGTACAAACACATTCTATTTCTCAGAATAAGATTAAAAAGAAACATAAAAGCAAATCATAGCCCTTTGATAAAACAGTTTATGATAGAATAGTGGGAACAGAATCTACAGAGATGAATACAAAATATACTCAAGGCAATCAAGGCTAAAACTGTGTACATCAAACAATAATAGAAATCAGTGACAATCAACAATTATATAAAGGGTGGTTCAAACAAATCATGAAGAAAAAAATTTGTATTTTTTTTTAAAATAAACACAATGAAGAATACAAGTGTGGAAAATAAATGTGTGAACATTTTTGTTCTACATATACTACATTGTGGTTCAATTAGTACTGATCTTCTTTAGTTTAGTTTGGATGTGGATGAGTACAGAAGAGCAAATGCAAGAAGTGGCCATGATAACTTCCATAGGCTGGAATTAACCCTAGATTACTATACATATCTGTGACTGACGTGTTTACGATACTGTTAGTAAAAATTACTACTGCTAGGTAACATTAGACACACTAAAAATAGCATTTTCTTTGAACATTTGACACACAGCTGCGTGTTTACACTAGGTGGGACATAGGGACTTGGATTTTCTGGCTCAGGTTGAATTATGACCCGAGTTTGACCACATGAACCGGGAGTGTTACAATGTCTATCTGCACGGTCGTTGTAAGTCTGTCAGTATGTTCGGCTGCCTCATAGCGTTATTGACTGTGTTTCCAAATTCAAAAAGGGTTGCTTTATGTCAGGCGATGACCAAGAAAATTTCCCTGTCACAACTAATAACTAACAACTAATTTCTTGAAAACTGGCAAATATTTTTTTATATGATCATATCTTACGAAATGAAAAAAAAAATCATGCATCAATAGAAACAAATCCATCACACAGAGATCACAGGAAGTAGTAATTAGGAAGGTACATGGGAGGAAGGAGGATGTTTGACTATGGTGAAATGCCAAATTTGGAAGAAATTGTGTTTTGAGACCAATACGATGGTGTCGTAATCTAGGGTTAATGAAAGAGAAACTTGGGTCGCAAATGTATTAGAAGAAAGAAAGATAATATTAATTGCAATCATTGAAACTCTAAACTTCTGGCATAATCAAAATAGTGGCGGTGAACCATTTAAAAAAAGTTTGGGAATTATTGTTCATATATAGAACCCACAGGACAATTAATAATTAATATCAAGGAAATCAAAAAGGATTTAAAGAGAGTTCAAGAATGTTACTTTATTTAAGACATGTCAAAGAAATGAAAAAAATGCATTCATCAGGAGGAAAATGACAGAAATAAATAAAAGCACAGGAATGGCAAAAAAGTGTTTTGTTGCAGCATGAATTATATATACTCATATCAAAGGAAAATAACTTGAGGTCTGAAAAAGAATAATAAAATGCTACATCTACTCAATATTCTTGTTTGGTGTATAAATATGGTCACGAAATATTAGAACGAAGAGAAAAACTGAGAACTTTGAAATGATTTATACAAGAATGATAGGAATTGGCTGGATAGTGAGGAAAACAAGTAATGGAGCTCAAAAGCATTGCAAAAAAAATGTACAAAGAACTATTAACACAGTTCAGACAAAACAAATGAAATGTCTTGGACACACAGAGTCACAATAACAACTTAGAGGGAAAATATTAGACAAACTTTATCTAACTGACAAAGACTGTTGTGGACTGACAACATCACGAGATGGATAGAACCTGTTACAACATATAGCATCAATGAAAATGGACTAAGAAAAGATTGTATTTGATCCTGATTGACAACTCCTCTGTCCACCCAGCCTTAAATGAATATCAGATTTTACTGAGAAAACAGGGTTTCTTCAGGCATGATACCAACCACATTACACATAGAATGTGCCTGGCAATTATAAATAATATGGGCACTAACACCATATTCCTTACACTCCAAGGGCATGGAGAGATCATAGCAAGAGACAAAGTGAATAGGAAGTCCATAGTTGTCACTTTGATGCAGAGCTGGCACATGATGATGATTATTTATTGTAGTTAGAGCAGTAACTATTAAAGATGTAATCAAGCAATATTAAAGAATATAATCTGGACTGTTTGCCCATTGTCTATCAGCAAGCAGTGAGAAACATAGAAAACGAACATTATTTACAAGAGCAAAAATATAATGCAAGTGAAAGCAGTGATAATATAATTAAAGAATGCATCTAACATTGGTCTACATTGTCAAGTCTTGTCAACAATGAAAAAAATGTAATCTAGAAATATATAGCATGCCATCCATGCTAAACAAATCATATATGTTCTTCAATGTTCTGAGATAAGTGCAGTGCACTGTCAATTAAGTCCATCCACTACCACATTCAATTATCTGAATTGATTTACTGCAGTCACTCATATTGTGAAAGCCAAGCTTGCTAAGTGGTTAGATGTGCTCGTTACTGACCAGAAGGGACCAGGCTTAACTCACAGATATTATTTTTTTTTCCCTTTAGACTGACACAGCTTTGGAGTTCACCAAGCCTCTGAAAATGGGTACCAGAGATTTCTTTAATGGGAAAGTAATAATTTACTTTCTGACATGATACCAATCACATTACTCATTAAACGTTGCATTGGTCATTAAAAAATATGGGTCATATTTTCGATAAAAAGGCATGAATCCTTACTTTACTTTTATTATAGAGTACATTACATTAAGACAACAGACAAGAAAATCACTGGAGGCTGTAGAAATGTGGTTTTACAGAAGGATGTTGAGAGTACCATGGATAGCTAAGAAGAGTAATGAAGATGTTCTCAGAGAGGTCGAAGCAAAAAGAGAGCTAATTTCCAATATTAGGAAGAAACAATCATCATTTTTTGGCCACGTAATGAGAAGAGAACAACAGGAATATAGTGTAACAACTGGAAAAATTGAGGGATGAAGAGATAGAGGGAAGCAAAGAGAAAAAATAACAGACAGCTTAAGAGAATGGCTTGGCAGAAGGTCAACAACAGAAATGATAAATAGCTGCCGAGATTGAAAGTTGTGGAGAGACATGATCACCTACGCCAGTAACCCGGTACTTGATGATGATAATATTACATTAAATAAGATAATTTAGTCAATTTTTGTTAAACTGATTTGTACAGTTTAAAATCAGAACAGCTTTATTTGTAATACAGCATTAGCTATGAAGGACAGACTTATTGCAGACAGTTATATTTAATATGACAGGTGAAACTGCTATTTCTGCCTGGTGCCTTAACTTCCTTAGGAGTCGTTGAGATACAAACAAGCTGAGTTCATGTTATTTCTGCATTAATCCCTGCTGTATCCCAGTTTTTGGGTTTGTTCATATATTTTCTCTGCCCAGTCATTAATGTCATAAATTTATCCCTAAGCCTTTTTCATTTCGCTGTTCTCTATAATATTATTTTGGCCAGTCAGTTAAATGAGACATGCCATTACTAGTATATAATTATCTAAATAAAAACCAACTGAATAGCTTGGAAACATGAAACATAAATGAGTTTTTCAGAATTAAAAAAAAAACATGAATTACAAACATCCAAAGAAAAATTGCAGAAAACAAGATTCAAGCAATAATGTGGCTGGATCTTCAATGTGGTGCTGAGAGAAAGATCTGGACTATAGTATGAATGAACCATTAGATGTGGTTTAAGAAAACAGTGGAGGAGACAATACCCATGTTGTGGAAACTATTGTCTACACGTCACTGTACAGTTTTTGTTCTGGAAACCAATGAGCAGAAATATTATTAAAAGATAATATAAAATGTAGAGCAATGACAATTTAGAATATATGCAGAAAGAACTAAGGTGGATTTCTTTGGAGAAAAAGAGTTGGAGACATTTGCTATTCAGGCAGCATGGTGAAGAAGAAGAATCATTCTTAGAATGTATAAAGGTGCAAATTATGATTTTTAGTGCAAGAAATTAAACCATTTTAAAAATGCAATTGAGTTTGTTTAAATTAAAATTAATTTGTTATTCAAATAAAAGTTTAAACAATTGCACAACATAATTATTGAATAACAACCGGTTTTCAAACTAACAATACATTCATCAGCCTTTTGACTTGGGCATTCTTCTACACATGTACATATGTGCAGAACAGTTATTTCTCGTCTTTTGCATGTATAGCATTAAATGAAAATAAAAACCTCTGGCACTGTGCACAATTATTTTTTATATTTTTTTACAATATAATACTCAATCTTAGTGGATTTACCATTTAATATGTCATTAATAACAAACTTATAATCAAAATAAAAATAATTGTCATGTATGGAAAAATGTAATTCCAAAAAAAAATGTGTTAATCTTTATTATAAGTCACAACATAAGGCAGGAAAATGTCAACTAAGAGACTAATTGTGAAATACCAACTTGGAGAGGAAAACACCTCACATGTCTTGAAGCAATATTTGATTAACAATTCACCTGCCTAGAACAATAACGGGAATGTAAATAACACAGCATTCAGAGTTACTGAATGTGTTCAGTGGCACCTCTTGGTGATGAAAGCTACCTAGCACCTTTCTGTATTTGTGGGTTTCATTATTAAATACAAGATAGTGTTACAAACAAGTGGTTCACAAATACACAATCTCTGGACAATGAGAAAAATATCTTTACACCTGAGTAGCATCAACAATCAGGTCAAAACCAACCACTACATGCCAACTATAAAACCCTAGCAGTGTGAACTCAGAATGTTGCTACACAAAGTTATGGCAACTTATTACTTATGACTCAAGTAATAAAAGGAAGCAAAAAAGTAAGACAAAATGTTCTCTTTCCTTACGTTTGATGCCACTGTGCATCATGCTGATTTTGGCAGTGGACGTTTCGCTGCAATAGTGCATTACTCTCAATTTGATTAGTGTGAACTGTCATCAAACTGTATTATTTTTCTGGGACTTCCAGTCAATATGGCGGTTAGATGGCAGGAACCATTGAGGCTCATTCTGAAAAGTGTTCCTTGTTGCAGTTTCCTTATATTCCAAGTCCAGGTTGCTGCTGGAGCCATTGAGTTTAGTGCTCCGTGCACACCATGAGCTGTGTTTTCTGATTGCTCACGATGAATGATGATATCGTATGATGTAGGACAGATCAGTCGCTTTCACTTTTGGTGCCACTTGGCCTTATGTCTTTTGGCGTGTGATGTAGCTGCTATGATGGGGACTGCAGCTGCCTTTCTTTGTTTGGATCCTTCAATGGGATAAGTTTTGGTTCGGATGATTCCGTTGGCACAGGTGGTTGAGCAATTAAGAATTTTAATTCATTTCAGTGATACTGGGGCCTTTGACAGTAACCATTCTTTTTACATGTCTTGTATCACCTTGGTATTGGTGAAATTTAATACCTTGTTCAATTATCTAAAAATTCATATATAATATGTTGTATGTTAGATAAATATAAATATGTAGATTGATTCTTAAAACCATGAAAAACTTTGTCGCTGAAATCTCTTTCATTGCATTAGAATGGCAACAAAAGCAGAGAATAAAACGTCTTCAAGCATTTAAACAAAGTCAAAATCAAATATTACTTCCTAGAAGTATAAAATTGTATTTAAAAAAAAAATAAATTGTACACCACCCAAGCTTTTAAAAAACTAAATATTTAAAACAAAATTAACATATGAGACAAAGAAAAACTTAAGTTCTATTAGTCTTGTATGGACATTACACACAAAAATAAATGCAATTATACTCATGAGTCTTCACTTAAGGTCACACTTTGTATATAATGCCACTTATATCATTCAATAAATTGATTGATGTATAAGCAGGGAGGTATACTTCAGTCAAGAGTAACTGCTTACAATAAGAATCACCCAAAGACTATCATCAAAGTCTAACACTAATAATAAGTCTAAATTATTATCTTCATTTTTTAATGTCTGTTCTTTAAGTTCTAGAAGGGAGTAGAAATATGTCCACCTAAAATTAAATAATCTTTGGAAATTACCAGCTCTTTACAAACAATGGCATGATGCAGTTCATTTTAAAAAAAAAAGTGATATTGATAAAACAGACTGTAAAGAGAAGATAAAGACAGATATATATGCAGCAGCCTGCAAACAGTGTTTCAGAGCAACAAGAAGGATTAATGGTTGTAGAAAGTATTGTGAAATGTCTTTGGAGGCATGTGATCAAATTATACTCAGTTTACAACAAGGTCAAACACATCTTATGAAGGAATTAAAGTGTCATATTTTGGCTGAAGCCCAACAAAGTTGATCTTAATAATCACTTAAATAAAATCAATTCACAACATGTCTGATCTCTGTGATAATTCATAATTTATTTTGTTTGAATGGTTAAATGTTAAATTTAATGTTGGAACAATTCTACTTCTTCCCTTCTGGGGTGTCAGCAGCAGGACAGTGATTAGCTATTAAGTGATTAAGGGTTTAATCCTAGCCTGACACTCACCAGTTAAGCCAGCAGAAAAAAGAAGCAGTGCTGTGCTTGCAATGTTAGTGAGTGAGTTATTAGCATGAAAGAGCATTACTCCCACATCTTTAAAGTCTTGGTCCGATTAAGTTTAATACTTCATTCCCCTGTGACATTACATTTTATTATACAAACCATTTCTTCATTACAGGCATGACTGATAGAAAGTATTTCTTGGAATAGCAACAAGAAAAGTTTACCAGCACAGTCAAAGGGGGGAGCTATCTATATATACTGCTGCATTGATAACAACAACAAATCAGTTGATGCAATACTCGGATACTGCATAGAGCATTTAAAATATTTACTTCGACATTTAATTATCAAATAATATAAATCTAAATGGGTAATTTTAATTAAACATAACAGTAAAAGAGCTTTTGAAATTAAAAAAAAAATATTTAGTGCTATAAAGAACTTCTAACTATTTTTTTTTTAAAATAGAAGAGCATCCTATGAGCAATGAATAAGCAATGGTGAGTTTTCTTAGATCCTCAAAATGAAAACAGCCACACTGACAACACAATAACCTGATGTTTGTTTAATATGGAGGGGAAAAACAAAACTTGAAACAAGTGCATGTTACAGCTTAAATATATAAATCAATACACCACTACATGATGGTGCAAGTATTAATCAAATGTAGATCTAAACATGGAACACTATAATACTTGATTGTATGTTTGTTCAGGATGATCAAATAATGTGAGGAATAATTCACTCTTTCCCCAGTAGTACCTTGTTTTTACACTATAACTAACACACAATTTAAACATTCACAATAGCAAATAATCAAAATGTTATTGCTCTGAGACTAAACAAAATCAGGCTTAATTCAGTTGATACCAGCAACTGAAGGTTTCACAGTTTTTATGAGGTGCATGACATCAGAATTTTGTTGAAACATTTTTATTTATAGGAATATTTGGTAGCTGTGATGAACAACTAGCTTGACACAAATTAAACTTGGTAAATTTATAGTTTTATGTGGTTTGTGAAATATTAAAGGAGGGGGGGAGGGAGGGAAAGAGAGAGAGAGAGAGAGAGAGAGAGAGACAGCAACCAAGAATATGTCAACATGGAAGAGAGTTCAAAACATAAAGCGAGATGAAAGAGTGAGAGTTAAGATATTCCATCATGAAGAGAAGTTATCTCCACATGACTGAAAAAGTGACAAAATCTGCTCCAACATCGAGACAGAGGGAAACAGGCTCAACATAAAGAGAAATAAAACTGCCTCAAGACAGAGGGAGGATCTGCTATGACAAACCCCACTCAAATTTCTAGCTCACAAAACACTCTGCGACACCATTGGACACTGGATGATTTTGGATGGTCATCTAATTGAAGATGCATCTTTTCTGCTTTCTGGAGTTTCTTCTCAAATGAGTTTGCATATTCTCTGTCAAAAGCATCTGTAAAGGAGAAGAATAAATATGGTGATATTATAGCAATATAAACATCTTATATTACCAGATTACTAATTGTTCATCAGTTTTGATGAAAAGCAAACTTGTCATCATACAAGCTGATGTGATGATGATGAAAATATCAGGTACTACTTCCAGGATGAAAGTTAGCTGTAGCAGATCTCATTAATGTTAATCTTGACATTTATGAGTATATTTTGACATCCTGCTAAATGTTCAATATTTGATAATACTCTAATAAATGTGATGTTATCAACCTCTGCTTGATTGTCTTCAACACTTATATATATTTTATTCTCTAGCAAAATGCTGAGCATATTTATATTTCCAATATATTTCTCTGGTTTAATTTTCCTCTTTACAGTATTTCTTGTATATTTATATCATTACAATACGATTGTAATGATAGCAATACGATTGCTTTAATTGTTTATTTTTATTCCCATGAGATATGCCCTATTTGTTTGTATATTGGCCTTTCAAGTGTTTTCAATTCTGCTTCCATCTATTTGTTCTGTGTCCAAATTACTACACGATAGATTAACCAACTAATGAAAACAATATGTTGTTTAACACGCATTCTGTAGAACAAAATGTAGTAATGTAGAGTTTGACCTAGGATCTTGCCAGTTAATAGATTTGTGAGTTATTGAGTGTATATATATATATAAATTGTTTAATTAAATTGTATAAGTGATTGAAAACATCACCATATTGTGGGTGTGATTGAACAGAAAAAAAATGGATAGGTTACATCCATGCCATGCTAGGTGTATGTGGAATAAGGTGCCAGTGACCATATCTTTCTACCAAATTGAAAATACCAATTATTAAATTAAACTGTATGAGTGATTGAAAGTATCAACAACCAATAATCAACCCCATCTATACACTTGTAATTACAATAAAAACAATGCTTCATTACTAACTATCGATATCAGTTGGTGGTGCAGGAGACAGTTATGCGGAAAGCAAGCTCAAGAAATGTGTATTAATCTTATTAATGTTAAATGATATGTCATAGTATAGTAATTGTAAACATCTGGCTTAAGTGTAATTCATGACACCTTTGGATGTGGAAAAGCTTAGGAAATAAAATCATTAATGAAAATAATTACATATAAACAACAGATCTAGAAATAGTCTGATATTTGTTGAAACTAGAACAGGTAAGTTCAGAATAAAAAAAAAAATAACAATTAACAACAAATTACATTTAGATTTACTCTAATCAGACAAGAAGATATACCTGAGAGATAAAACATCACAATTTAGAACAGGTACAATGCAAAAGAGAAAATACAAGGTATGGACAAACAAAGGTAAATGTTACAAATATTCAATACAACAAACATCAAAGAAATCTTACAGCCAATAAGGAAAACTTAAAAGAGATGAGCAGAAGACATCTCACAGTTAAAGGACACAAGAAGAAAAAATAAAGAAGATAAAGATGAATATAAGGATTAAATCATGAAATAGAAAATAAATGCATTGCAGCAAAAGAAATATGGTTAAACCAGAAATGCAAAGAGATTGAAAAGTAGCACAAAAGAGATACAACTATCAACAGACAAAATGACAAACTAACAAGAAGAAAACCATGATTAAACACTGACTGTTTAAAATCAAAGGAAAGAAATAGGAACAAGAAAGCATAAGGGAAAGTTGAACAGAATACATTAAGGAACTCTATGAGGATTAATAGCCAGAAGTAAACATACAGGATAATGGGAAAATGACCACCAATACTCACAGGGGAAGTAGAGAATACTATGCACTGCACAAAAATAGGAAGTCACTTTGACTGGATAACATAACCAACAGGCAAATGAAAACCCCTTTTGGGATAATTTGGAATCAAAACAATAAAAAAATTTAATTTTGTAAAAATGTCCAGTCAAAGTGACTTACCTATTTTTATATATATAAACATACACACACATATATATACACTAGATGATCTACAAGATCTATGTGAGGATCATTGTTTAGTAAGTCTTATGAGTCACCTGACCAAAACATTATTAAGAATTACCACGTAAAGTGTGAGAAACAAAGTGAAACTATAAATTAGTAATGAGCAATGTGAAATTGTTGAAGAAATTACTTCCTGTAATTGTGCCTGTATGGCACAAGCAATGCCATATACAGCATACAAGCTTTAGTAGGAAAAGTGACATCAGAACAAATGTTTGATGACACCAAAGTAAAGCATAAAAAAAAAAAATCACATTTGTAGAAAATGCTATAAATTTTGAATAAATGCTGACAATCAAAATCTGAGAATATTTAAGAATATGTACAAGAGATGAGAACAGCTATAAGAACTGGTAATATAAATTTGATGATGTTCCAATAATTAAAACAAGATTTTAGGCAGGTCTGTATAATAGCACCAGACTTATTTAACCTATATAGTGAGATCAACAAGAAAACTCATAAAGATAAAACAAGAAATATCAGTTAGTGGTAATAATACAAATAATCTGCAATATGATGACAATACAGTCTTAATTACTAAGATTTGCAGAAAATTACAGTGATGGAAAATACAAATAAAAGCCTTTGCCATAACAACAAAAAGACAGAAACAATGGTCAAAACAAAGAACATGACTTCTCCAAATCCTATTCTATTCTACTTTATTCTATCCTATTCTATTCTACTCTATCCTATTCTATTCTACTCTATTCTATCCTACTCTATTCTACTCTATTCTATTCTATCCTACTCTATTCTATTCTATTCTACTCTATTCTATTCTATTCTACTCTATCCTACTCTATTCTATTCTACTCTATTCTATTCTACTCTATCCTACTCAATTCTATTCTACTCTATCCTGCTCAATTCTATTCTATTCTATCCTACTCTATTCTATTCTATTCTACTCTATCCTACTCTATTCTATTCTACTCTATCCTACTCAATTCTATTCTATTCTATCCTACTCAATTCTATTCTACTCTATCCTAATCTATCCATGGAATCATTTTCATTGCAGTCAGTAATTCTCCATATCCATTCCACCACTTGTTACAAGATTTCCTAAAATGCATCAGTAAATTCTGGACTCCAAAATGTTCTATTAAGGTAAATGGGACGGTATCTTCAGAATGAATTTAAATACCTGGAATTGATAATACCTTTAGATGGTAGACATACAACAGATGTGAGATGAAGAATGACTTCGAAGAATGGAAAAGATGTTATACAACTCACGTTCGACAATGAAAACAAGAAGTGAGTTCTTTAGTATTATATAGAGCTAATCTTGACCTTTGGTGGTAGTGAATCCTGGACAGTCAGATAGCAGACAAAATAACAATTGTACCAAAGAAATGTAGTTTTACAGAAGAATTTGAAATTTACCTTGGACAGGTAAAAAGAGTAATGAGAACATACCAATAGGAAACAGACGGAGATAGACAAAATTTATTTGTCATATAATAGCAGAAGATAGCTGTAACATGCAGTGACAACTGGAATAATAGGGAAATGA
This sequence comes from Megaustenia siamemsis, assembly GCA_032433765.1. Taxonomy (NCBI): domain Eukaryota; kingdom Metazoa; phylum Mollusca; class Gastropoda; order Stylommatophora; family Ariophantidae; genus Megaustenia; species Megaustenia siamemsis. The sequence goes on from JAVIAB010000092.1 coordinate 129,427,813, forward strand.
AACAGAGGGAAATGAAGAGAAATGATATTTGACAGCCTAAGAGGGAGATAGGGCAGGAATATCAACAGTAGAAATTATTTAAAATCTGCACAGGCAGATAGTTGTGAAGAGACATGATCACCTATGTCAGTAGACATAATACTTGATGATGCTGATGTAATGACTAGTTATAGATGTTCTACAAGTCATACCATGATCAATATTTTCTCTGCCACATGCAGCAAAAGACAGGAAAAGAATTTCCCTGTACATGCTTCGGAAACGTCTTTTGCGTAACATCATGCGGCGTCTTGCAGCTGTAATCTGCTTCAAGCCACTCAGGACATCGTTCCGTTTGATGGATGCAATAATCTGCCACATCAATCTTGAGAAGCATATAAAAAAATCAAGTACTTCAGCATCTACTACAGTACATTAAATATGTAGTATTCTAAAACCACCAAGCTTCACAAATGTAGAGTTAAACTCAAGTTGTATGACTTAGAATTTTATTGCATTTATGCAATACTCTCAGTTGGCTTCCAGTTGTGTAAAACTCTCAGTTGGCTTCAGTTGTGTGTGTCCTATCTAGCGCATTCGTCTTCGCTGTATCTCTATATCCACTGGTATTTGGTACATTTCCATAATTCTATGTTAGTGATTTTGTCCTGCCATTTCCATCCTTTTATTCTGCGTAAGCATCCATTAATGAAAGTCTGTATCTTCGTGAATGTCAATTTTGTTATTCTCCATGTTTCACAGCCATATAATAGGACCGACTTAATATTTGAGTTGAAAATTGTTATTTTTGTATTTAACCTAATTTCTTTGGATTTCCATATGATTCCCAGTGCAATGAAAGCTCCTTTTGCTTTTGATATCATTTTGGTATCATTTTCTGTTCCTCCCTCTTTATCTATATTACTGCCCAGATATATGTAAGATTGTATGTCTAGTAGATGTATTTCTCCTAGTTTTATTTGGTTATTGCCAACTGTATTAATTCTCATAATGTTGGTCTTATCTTTATTAATCTTCAGTCATAGCTGTTGTGATCTCTCATCAAGTATGCTCATTTTATCCTGCATCTGTTGATGGCTGTGTGATAGGAGAGCTATGTCATCAGCAAAGTCTAAATCATAAGATGTTTGGTCAGTGACCACTGGATCCCATTTCTGTTGTTTTGGGTTATTTTCATAATCCAATCTATGGCCAGTAGAAAGAGAAATGGAAACAGAAGGCATCCCTGCCTTACTCCTGTTCTTATTTCAAATGTTTCTGTAAGCTGTCCTTCATGCACCACACTACATTTTGTTCCTTCATACATTGTTTTTATCATGTTAATAAACTTTTGGGGGATTCCGTAATGACTCAGCAACTTCCAAAGCATTCATCAGTCTAAACTATCAAATGCCTTTTCATAATGTATGAATCCAATATAAAGTGGGGATTTTAGTTGTAAACTTTGTTCAACTATTATACGTAGAGTAGTTATTTGATCAGCACATGATCTGTTCTTCCTAAAAACTGCTTGTTATCTCTCAAATGTTTCTCTATGGCCTCTTTTAGTCAGAATGATTCTGCTTAATATTTTTCCTGGCACTGATAGTAGCATAATCCCCCTATAGTTTGTGCACTCCTGTAAACTTCCTTTCCTTGGTAGTTTGATCATATAAACTTCTTTCCAGTTTTTAAGTATTTCTTCCCTCTCCCAAATTTTATCTGATAGATTATGTAACATCTTGGTAGAGGTGTTAATATCTGCTTTGATGGCTTCTGAAGGAATTTCATCTGGTCCTGTGGCTTCACCATTTTTTAACAGTTTGATGGCTTTCATTATTTCTTCTTTGCTTGGTTTTCCACAGTTAACGTGTAACTCTTCTTCTGCTGGTAGTATATCTGGAGGATTATTTGAGCCAGGTCTGTTCCAAAGTTCTTCAAAGTGCTCTTTCCATCTCTCCATTTGTTCCCTTATATTACTAAGCAGATTTCCTTTATCTTTAATAAAGGCATTGATCTGTTTGTATTGTCCACTTAATTTCTTTGTGCTCTTGTACAGTTCTTTCATATTCCCTTTATTTGCTGCTTCTTTAGCTAGTTCATCTATATATTTCCTCTTATCCCTTTTAATGCATCTTCTCACTTCTTTGTTCACCTGTGTAAGCTTCCTGTGTCTTGGCTTTATTACTTCTCATTTTGCTTTTATTTATGTCTGCTTTCTTGTTCTTTCTTTCTTTAATTTTGTCCAGGGTCACTGCTGTCATCCATGCCTAATTCTGGAGTTCTCTTTTCCCCAGTGTTTCTTCGCATGTCTCTTTCTTTTACCTGTTTCCAATGATCTTCTATATTTATTGTATTTTCTAGTTGTTGGAGGACTTGGTATTTGTTTGATATTGTGACTGCAAATTTATCTTTAATTCCTTGTTCTTTAAGAAACCCTACATTGAAATAATTTCTACCCTTATTTGTTGTAGTATACCTTTTTAGTTTAATTTTAAGTTTGGCTATCAGAAGATGATGATCAGAAGCTACATCTGCCCCTCTATATACTTTTACATCCTGTAAGGATGACTTAAACTTATTATTAATACATATGTGATCAATTTGATTTTCCATTCTATGATCTGGTGACACCAATGTAGCTTTATGTATTCTTTTATGTTGGAATATTGTTCCTCCTAGGCTCACTTAATTAAGGGCGCAGAAATTCACAAATATCTCTCCACTCTCGTTTATATCTCCAAGTCCGTGTTTTCCCATAATCTCTTCGAAGCCTCTGTTGTCTGATCCTACTCTGTTGTCTGATCATTTAGGTCTCCCATCAAGATTATAATATCCTTGGTTCATCTTGCATCCATCTGACATTGTAGCTGTTTATAGAAATCATCTTTAACTAAATCATCCTTATCGTTGGTTGGTGCATAGCATTGGATAATGTGTAATTTTATTTTGTTTTTGGTTGTTTTAAATGTTGCTCTCATTAGTAGGTCCTACTGCTTCCCATTCTATTAGTGTCTTCTGTGCATTCCTTGATAGCATTATAGCTACCCCTTCATTATGTTGTGCTCCAGGTTCCTGATGATGAAATCATCACTCCTGTATTTAGTTTTATTCTTTCCGTTCCTAGCCATCTTGTTTCACACATTCCCAGAATATCTATCTTGTAGTTTGTCATTTCTGCTGCTACCTGTGCAGCTTTTCCTTGTTCATTTAGAGTACGAACATTCCAGGTGCCAATTCTGAAGGATTTCCTGGTAGACAAAGGGTGAGTCAGCAACCCGGACTCCTTATGGCTTTCTCCGGCTTGCCTCAAACGTCTCTTAGATAGAGAGCCCTTATCTTTCCTGGATGGCGGATTTACTTTTTCTCTCTTTGACTTGTCTATGTTTGTGAAGTTTTTTCGGCTTATTTTTTAAAAGTATGGGATAGCCAGTCCCATGTCCAACCCTTCTTTCTCGCCTCTTACGAACATGCCTGGTAGGTTACAGAGCTGCTATTCTTTACTCCCTTTTCGGCCCCCGGCAGCACACGGGCAATGATGGTGATGCTAATCAAGATAAAAATTCAAAAACTATTTTAGGACGGACAGTCACACTTTACAAATGAAAGAAAAATGCAGTGGAAGTTTTTGAAAACATTGTTTTCTTATTAAAAAAATATAAAACAAAATTATTCAAAGTTGACATTAATTATCTATCTGTATGTATTATCAATCTATCTATCTACTGTCCTTTCGAGCCGAGGATGGCACATAGGGCCGATCTCAAAAACAGAAACCTTGCATGCCAGAATGGCACATATTGCAGAGATCACTGCTTCTAAAATCTATGGCTCTGTTTCCATAACAATACTTTTTACAATGACAGCTTGTCAAGCCATTGATCAACCTCCTTAGTCGCCTCTTATGACATGCTTGGAAGGTCACAGTGTCACTATTCTTTACTCATAATGAGGCCCCGGTAACACACAGGACATTGTATGTATTATAGTCAATCATAAATGTATCAGTTCAGCAGCAGTTTAGTAAAATGGTCCCTGACATTATAAATAAAAAAAGCCATTAGTATCATTCTAAGGATGACAATCATTATAATAATTTTATAATAATAAAATTTAAAATACACTTAAAGTATTTAACATATATACAAAGGTTATACTTACGGTCTATTAAAATAATCTGAGTCTATGACTAGAGCATCCACCACAGTTGACCTGTGACCTGCAGTGAGATCAAATTGTTAATAATTGTCAAATTGTTGCTAGTTAAGTCAACACAGAATCTACCAATTAGGAAACATTTACATGCTGGAAAATTAGTGCAAAAAGCTTTTTCTTACGCATTTTTACTTACAATTGATTACTTTTTACAAAAAATATTAACCCTTGATTATGATACCATCATAAAAACTACCACCACAAAACACAAATTCTTGAAATTTGATAGTTTGCCGCAGGCATGCACCCCCACCCTCCAAATACCTTCCTAATTGTCACTTCCAATGACCTTTTTTGCCGCAGGCATGCAAACCCCCCCCCCCCCCCCCCAAACCTTCCTAATTGTCACTTCCAATGACCCCTCAGTGTTGGATTTGTTTCCTTTGTTATTGGCTTTTTTTTAAGTGCATCGTAAAAAAAAGTACAACATTGTCATAGAAAGGGACCTGTTTTTTTTTAAATATAAATTAAGCCAATTTTCAAGAATCAAATCTTCAAATCCTTAAATTTTTTATTATGACGAGAGAAATCTCCTTGGCCGTCGGTGAGACATCAAACAAGCATTTGTAACACGGGACAAACAGCAGACAAAGCTTAGAGGAAACCAAACAGACTGGATTGATAGACTGGTGGTAATCACATGAACAGACAATGTAACATCTCCACTAGCCATAGCACCACACGTTTGAATTTTAGGCCATAAATCTAATGAAATCCAGGAAATGATTACAGCATCCGATTCCCGTGTCTTTGCTTGAGTAAACATACAGCTGTGTAGCAAAAATTCAAAGAAAATCTTATTTTCTGAACTCCAAATGTAACAGTGCATATAGATTAAACAAGCACAGCGATTGAATGCTGCCCTCTCTTGAGTCCTCCCTTTATATCATCAGGTGTAGAGTTCTCGGATGTCAGCATCATTAAGATGTACATCTTTCAGAAATTCTATCAGGTATTTATGTTACACTCTGTCAAAAGCTTTAATGTAATCTATGACTCACACATAAATTGATTTGTTTATCAGCCTTGAACTGACATATGCTTTTTTCAAACTTATTAACACTGACATCTAAAGGTGTATGCCACAGAATATTTGTTACTTCTATGTACTTTTCTACTAACATCCTCATGCAGAAGGTAGCTTCTCTTATCCTACTATTTTTCCTAACTCCTAATTGATTTTATATTAGATTCTTTATTCTATAACTTCAAACATGAATTTTGTTGTGACTCATTGTTCCAAAAACTCTACTCTACATAGTCTTCTTAGCTATAGTCTAATAAATACTGATATTTTTAAGTCATATGATATATAATCCTGCGTTTTATATATTACTGCATGTTCTGTGATCATTTCAGAGTCAAAATCTTCAAGAGCTTTATCATCTCTATCGACAACTCTTCTTCTTCAGCATTAGTCTTGATTTCAAGTCTTGAGATCATGCAAATTTGATTCTTTATTCTGTTTCATGATGGAGGGGTAATGACTTCATCATGACACATGCTGAGTTAGTCACTTTGTCAGTATTGGTATACACGTGCTTGTCCTGACTATTCCCCTAAACAAGCAGAGTGGCTGACACACTTTGTCTATGGTAGGCTGGATACTGACAACTAAAATATCAATAATAAACAGTAGTGAAGACTGACTTCATGATGAGAAGAAGAGATGGCTTGAAGCCATTAGCACAGAACTGCACACCTTGTGTTATGGTATAGTAGCACACAAACAATGATTTAATAAAACATCAGGCAGGGGTCCTTTCTGCATTGCAAACATACCTGCCCGCCATGCTGAATACATAGGGAGGCCAATTTCATCATGTATTCTCACATTATCCCATTGAGGCCGTATTAAAATATTGCGGTTACTGTACATGTCTTTGTATTTGGCAATGCTCTGTGGAAATAAACATTAAACTGTTGAAATTCTCATTTCAATGTCTCTGATTTAGTGTATAAAAGTTACATTATTTGTCAATTGCTCCATGAAATATAATTTTTCAATTATGTTTCTAAATTTAAATAAAAGAAAACTAAACTATTACAGCCAATTGTTCTTAATATCTGTGTCTTAAATGTGGTAAATGAAAAGTAAATTATTACAGCCAAGTGCTCTCAATTTCTGTGTCTTAAATTTGAAAACTGAAAACTAAATTATTACAGCCAACTGTTTTATAAAATATTAGGAAGATAACTTATGCTTTAAAATACAATCAAAATGTTAATAAATGTAAACTTTCTAGGACAATGCACCTCAGGTTTATTACAACTGAAAGCTTTGGATGATAACAGGAATGCAGTCAAGTGGGTTGGCACTTCAATACGGCGAAAAAACCAAACCTGAGGAAGAGGATCATAATTGTTAAAGAGATAAAAACTTACAAAACTAATGCACATTAATTATGTATCCTCATTCTGTCAGATTCAACATTCTATTCATGGAATCAGCGTCGTTGCAATAAGGGCATCCCCATATCTGCTCAACCATTGTCCCAGCATTTCTCGAAACATTTGCAGACTCACTGTTAAGGAATGAAGAACAAACTTGGCAATGTCCTCTTTATTCAGAGTCTTTGCGCACCACTGTGGTGTCCACGCTTCCAATCAAAAATGGGTGTAACTGCTGTTAATGCTAGGGACAATGTCAAACTTCGTGTATACCAAATTTTTCAGCACAAGTGACGATTCCGGGTGACTTTCATCAAATAGAAAGTAGAAAGTCACTTACAATTACATGTTCTCTTTGAATAAAAAAGCAAACACAGAAGATCACAAAATCCAGCACTATGCTGTGAGCCTTCTGAAAACACCAGCGAACTAGCCGCTATATTTGCGGAAGTCTTGCCTCGTAAACATGATGAAGAAATAATAAACCATGCCAAAATTCAAGTATGGCATACAGAAAATATGGTGTTAGTGCCCCTATTTTTATGGACTGTCAGCACATTTTTGGGTAATGTGGTCAATGTTTCTGCCACGGCACCTTTTATTCCCAGAAAAGGTTTATAAGAAAAAAATAATAATTGTCATTTATTTGCTTGCTGATGATTAGAGTGCATGAGTGTTTGGGTTGCAAATATTCATCTAACTGGTCTTATCTTGTCCTATCCACCATGTTGTTAAATACTGCTGGAGAGCTGCATTTCTTGTCCTGTACCTACTGTGTCACATTGGCTGTTGCCAGCCCATCATCATTATCTTGTGCCATCCCCACATCACTCTTTTTACTCAAGAAAAGAAATACCCGTAGAAAGTAAATAGAAAAATAGTTAGAAATAGCAAATCAAATAAACTGATTAAATTATATGCAAGCAAAAGGCAATAGCAATTTTAAATATAAATAATTCAGACCAGGTTCCAAAATATAATAGGGTGCTCCTCAACAAAGGTATCAGATGCCAGGCACATGTTTCCCTCATGGTCAAGAACATATTCCACCTCCTTTCGTAGCACCAATGGACTTAGATAAGGCATCACAATAGGTTCACTTGATGACGGTGACCTGTGAATATAACATTACACCAACTTCAGATAAACTAGACTTCAAAATAAAAAAAAGAGGAAATACTACCTCTTTCGCAGTTACTGTTACTATTTATCATTTTAAATATTTACATACAACAAATTATATTAAAATAAAAATAAATTGCTACATTATTTTTCTTATCAATATAACGTTTACTCACCCTCTCATTTATGTCATAGTTTTGTTTTACTTGTAACTTGCTTTATTCAAATTGTGATCTCAGTATATTACAAATTTTTTCTCTTCCATGCTTTTATCTAACTCTTGTGTCATTGCCCTTTAAGAAAGAATTTACTGATTTTGTTTCACATCTTTCAATGTTACCATTCTACTATTTTGAGTCTATTTAACTTTATGTCTTATATATTTATTTCATGAAGAACTCCATTATCAATGTTCAAGCCATATGAATAATGAGTTCAGCTCACCTTGTCATGAATTCTTTCTTCACACTGAATGTCTCAACAGGTGAAGAATGTGAGTCCTCTTTTTCTTTCTCTAAAGACAGAGTCAATGGTGAGTGCCGGAATTTATGACTAGAGCCATCCATGATCATCCCTTGTACTAAATCACTAGTTGTTGTTGTCAGGCACTCGCTTGTACATCGCCTCAGCAAGATGTTTGCAGCTTCTTCTATCCCCAGGGGTGAGTCACCTTTCTCTAATGGGCTCTGTGTTCTCTCATTAACGTGTTCTATAAAATCAGCTCCTTTATGCAATCCTTCTTGAGAACTACTTTTGATAAGCAGCTCTTCTGATGTTGTACAGCCTCGCTCTGTGTTGAAGACAACTGATTTTGGATGGCCACGCCAATCCTAAAAAGACAAATAAATAGCGCTTTCATTGCATTAATTATTTACAGCTTTTCTTGTATATTTTGTATATGTGTTTGTCTATGTGTGTGATGCCAATCCTAAAAGGGCAATTAAACATGCATTTATTTCATTCGTTTATTGAAAGCTTTTCTTGTGCATATTATGCATAAAGGTAAAGTACGAGACTTGAACCGGCGTCTTAGCACGTGAGTTTCCACTCATATGTGCTCGGCCGCCTATCCAGAAATGTTTGGATATTTCTGTAGTATAGTGTGGCCTCAAGCATCGAAACTCAGATGCGAAGCGACATTCCTCACCTTCCCAGGATAATACCCTGGTACCCATTTCTGCCAACGGCTGGGTCGACCGTGGGGGTATTTTTTTTTCCAACCACGAGCACAACTCACACTGCTCCCAGCGGGAATCGAACACTGGTTGTCCGAACGTCGGTAGTCCAGTCGGGTGGTTTTCCCAACTAGGCTACCGAGGCCCCCATATTATACATGAATGAGTGTATGTGTATAAATGATTGTTTTACTGGATATCCACATTTATTATATTTCTTCCATATTCATCACAAAACAAACTAGAATTTTAGATTCTCTGATATGTTGTTGTTGTTATTGTTGTGTTGCGTTCGCCAGCTTTCAACTCTGATGAAGTCCCTAGAGAATAGGAACTGAGTTTTGCGTGTTAATCCATTTTTCCCTGGCAGCACAGGGGGTCCCTCGCCGCACAGGCAGATAACATTCTCCGATATGAACTTCAATAAAGTGGCAACAAAAGGTATTCAGATATAAAAAATGAGAGCATGATGGTAAACATTAGCTATGCAGCAATGATGAGTTACACCAGAAGAAACCCTGAAGAATACTTTAAGGATCATAGCTTAGAAGAGATCCCGAAACACCCAGAATATTTTTTTTTATAACTCCAAAACAGAAGAGACACTGAAAGTGAAGAGCACAGATCTGTTACACCACTTGTCCTTTTGTATTGAAAACAGCAAAACAAAGGATGAGAACTAAACAACCATTGAGGCCAGACTATCAAAAATGAATCTACTTTGCATTGTAAAGTACTAGCAAAGATCCACATTCTGAAATAAAGTTTTATGAATTTATAAATTAAAAAATCCTCAGTAACATCGTGCACGCATGCACCCCTCCCCAAAACCAAAGTAATAAAATAAAATATTCATCATCAGCTCTAGTCTCCGTTGAATGTAGAAGATTGACATTGATATGCAGTGCTGTGCTAAAGCTAACAAATGGGAGAACATAACAAAATAAGTAGAAGAAAAAGAGGGATTGTTACCACTTTAAAGACAGCACATTACTTGACTATAACATTGGATTGTTTTGTATAAACCTCTATTACTGTAAAACTGCAACCATATCTGATTTTTTATTTTGTTACTTTTGTTTTTTTCTATTGTGCCCCCCATGAATGAAATTTCGTGTAGAAGGGCCCTATAAGCTGCAATTTTTAGAGGTTCAGATTCTTTAGAGGGGGTTAACTCTTTCCCACTTTTTAAATTTTTAGTAAACACCACCCCCCCCCCCTCTTCTCGCCCCACACTATAGGTGACAACTGTAATAGAACTACTGTGTATGTATCAAATTAATTTCTATGCACCATACAAATTTTTACTTTCACATTTGTCTAAATTTCTATTTCTGTTTTTTTAAATTTCATTCATGTGTTATCAAATGAATAGTGAATCTTCATCTTCAGAGTTCAAGTCTTGTGATCATGTGAACTTGACTCTTTATCTTGTTTCATGACGGAGGGGTAAGAAAAACATTATGACACATAATGAGCTGGTCAGTACCTGTACAGTATGTGTGTCCTGATTTTTCCCCAACGTGTATCTGTGGCTGACACACTCTGTATTCGGCAGGGTGATAGTTATGAATCTTCATTATTTGTACTGTCTAGTAACACAATGTATAAATCAATTCAGAGGAAGAGTTTACAGCACTCGGAAAAAATGACAAATAATCAATGAACAACAGAAAAAAAACAATGAACAATATATGTTCTGAAGCAGGATCAAACCCGTACTCCTTGGCACAGCGCCTTGTCACAAAAAGCTGTGCCAAGAAGTATGGGTTCAAACCTGTTTCGGATCATTATTTTTCTTAGTTTTTTTTCTGTTGTTGATTATATGTCATGTTTTCTGAGTGCTGTAAACATACCTCTTCCTCTGAATTGATTCACCGATTATCGCCTCGGAAATTTCCCTCTATAATAATATTCATTTATTATTATTTGTCTCCTAGCACAATGTAACTTCTGACAGGCTGGTGGATGGTGGAAATTCTCATTGTTAAGTGGGTATTTATCTTCTTTTCATTCGAGATTGACCTATCGGTGAATCACTGTTGTTTTTCATTGTTGCGCCAGGCAGACGGAAATGTTCATTCCGAATTGTACAAAGTCTGTGATGGTGGATGGGGCGGAAGAGTCAGCAATGACCAATGGCCCAGAAAGCAAAAACAGCAAAGTGTGTGGTACACAAGAGGCATTTTCAGGACACGAAAGACGATTGTGGCTGACCACCGTGAAAGAGATTGGAGCCTCATCATGTACTAGTCCAGAGGAAGCCATGGAGAGGAATTCGAACTTATGTCGGAGGAAAGATCTTAAAATAAGTACTTGGAATGTTAGGACTCTATATCAAGAAGGGAAATTGGAAAACCTGATTCAAGAAGCAGAACGAATAAATATATATATCTTAGGCATATCAGAGACAAGATGGAAAGAATGTGGGTACATAGAGGATGAAAAATATACATTTATATACGCAGGAAATACAACAGAACATCAAAGGGGGGTAGGAATACTGATAAAAAGAGAGTTACAAAAATATATAAGTACCCACTGGACATACAGTGATAGGATTATACTACTCAAGTTAAAAGCAAACCATTCGACATAGCAATAATACAGACATATGCACCTACTCAAGACTACACAGATGAACAAATAGAGGCATACTATCAAGACCTAAATAAAGTTATGAAGCAAGTGAAATCTTCAGACATCTTGATTGTAATGGGTGACATGAATGCTAAAGTAGGAAAAGGTAGATATAAGACCATTCAAGGAAATCATGGTTTAGGAAAAAGAAATGACAGAGGAGATAGATTAATACAATTCTGTGAAGAAAACAGGCTGATAATATGTAACACCTACTTTGAGCAAGAGAAAAGGAAACTATACACATTGAAAAGCCCTGGAGATAAGAGGAGGAATGAAATAGATTACATAATGATAAAAGAAAGGTTCCGTAACAGCGTAAAGAAAGCCAAAACCTACCCAGGAGCAGATATTAATTCAGATCACAATCATGTAATGATTAAAATGAAAATTAAACTAAAGAGAAACAAGCAAAAGTCTAATTCATCAACAAATCCACTAGATATAACAGCTTTAAATCAAAAAGATATTAAAGATACCTATACAATACAAGTAAAGAACACATACCAGAAGCTGCTAGAAGAAGGAATTGAGCAATACAGAAGAGAAAATCCTGATGAAAAAGTAGCAACCAAATGGCAATGCATAAAGAAAAGCATACAAGAAACCTGCGATACCTTACCCAAAAGAGAAAAGAACAAAAAACAAAAATGGATAACTAACACAATCTTAGAAAAAATTGAAGAAAGGAGACAAGTGAAGAACACTGCCCAATACAATAAAATAGATAATGAAATACGCAAAATGTGCAAAAAGGTAAAAGAAGACTGGCTCAGCCAAAAATGTATAGAAATATTAACTATGAAAAGCAAACAAGATTTAAGAGGAATGCACACAGAAATAAAGAGAACAGAAGGTGAATGCATTGCAGACAAAAAGGAAAAATGCTAACAGACAATAAAGATATTATAGATAGATGGCAGGAATATATAACAGAACTATTTCATGATCAAAGGGACAAGAAACCAGTTATAAAATGTACATCAGGCTATAAAATCTTAAAATCTGAGGTGGAAAAAGTTATAAAAACAATGAAAAAGGGAAAAGCAGCAGGACTTGACAGCATACAAATAGAGATGATACAGGCGCTAGAAGATTTTGGAATTGAAGTGATTACAGACATATGCAACGACATATACCACACAGGATACATACCAAATGAACTAAAAACATCAACTTTCATTACAATGCCTAAAAAGAATGGTGCAGTTGAATGCAGTGACTTTAGAACAATAAGCCTAATGAGCCATCTTACAAAAATCTTGCTAAAAGTTATACAAGGAAGGATTAAGAATAAAATCAATACTGAATAAGATGAGCAGCAATTTGGATTTAGGAAAAATAGCGGGACAAAAGAAGCCATATTCTGCATGAGAACATTAATCGAAAAGTACACAGAAGTAAACAAACCAATATATGCCTGCTTCATAGACTACACCAAAGCTTTTGATAAAGTACACCACAAACAACTTATAGAATGCCTAAAAAAAGATACATCTAGATGACATGGACATACGACTAATATGTAATCTATACTGGGAGCAAACAGCGATAATAAAATATAACAAAGAGAACTCTACACCCATTGATATAAAAAAAGGAGTAAGACAGGGATGCATCCTATCACCAAGCTTGTTCAATCTATACACTGAGCAAATTTTTAAAAACATCATAGAGATGCCAGGCCTACAAATTAATGGAAAGATAATCAATAACCTATGATATGCTGATGATACTGTACTACTAGCAGAAAATCCTAAAGATCTACAACAATTACTTAATGAAATAAACATGACAAGCAAAAAATATGGATTGGATATGAATATATAAAAAGACTAAAACTATGATCATAAACAAAGGAAATACTCAAAACCCACAAATGGATATCAAAATTGAAGGAATAGACCTGGAGACAGTTCAGAACTACAACTACCTTGGTCATACTATAACCAGTGATGGAAAATGTACAACTGAAATAAACAAGAATAGGAATGGCAAAAAGTAACTTTAATGCCATGAAGAACATACAAACATCAAAATAAATAACACCAGGGCTAAAACTAAGAATAGCAAAATGTTACATCTTCTCAATATTCCTATATGGTGCAGAAACATGGACATTAGACAAGAAAACAGAACAGAGAATTGAAGCCGTTGAAATGTGGATATATAGAAGAGTAGGTAGAATTGGATGGAAAGAAAAGAAAACAAACGACAAAGTCTTAAAACAACTAAAAATGAAAAAAGAACTACTAAACACAGTTCAAACAAGACAAATGTGATTTTTGGGCCATGTTAAAAGACACAACAGCCTACTAAAAGTAATACTGGAGGGGAAAATACAAGGTAAAGGAGGCAGACCAAGACTAACATGGACGAGTAACATCAAAAGATGGACAAATCAGCCTATGACAACCTGCACCATCAAAGCAAGAGACAGAGCAGAATGGCGCTCCATGGTAGCCAACCTTCATTGCGGAGATGGCACTTGATGATGATGAGCTCAATGTATCTAGTCCCACTTTACATACTTTAAAGGCAGAAAATGAAGATGAGTAGCTATTGGGTGAATGTAGAAGATAATTTGTACTCTATTGATATCTCAGTAGTGACACACTTGCCTTGATGTAAACTTGCAGATGAGGAACAAACTTGGCTTGACAATAAGGACAACTGAAATAAAAAGCATAATCACAACTGTAGACTATTTTTAAAAAAATTACATTATTTACTTTGTAATATACAAGCAAGACTAATATATGTCATGCAATACAATTTGTTACACAATATAATACATGTTATGTTTTACTAATGTCAAACCTATTAACAAATAAACAGTCTTGACAATACGTGAAAAGCTTTCAAAAATATATTTCACTATTTTCAGGAGTTATAGATTTGTGCTGGAAATAGTTGACACAGGGCCACAAGGGATGTAATTAATCTATGAGCATGAAGAAGCACACATTTTATTAAAAACATGCTCTGTACATACTTTATCTATTCCGCAAATCGATAAGTGCAGCAGATTAATATGAACATAAAACAACAAATACAGAGACCTAACAATATCAGTTTTACCTTGTATTGAGGTTAGAATCCTCTGCTGACCAACCAGCCATAATCTCTTCATCATAGATGAGATGGTTACACTTTGTACATCGTGAACATGAGCTGATCTCAACTTCCATAGCCACCTAGGTGTAGATATAATACGAAAAGATATATATTTTGGGGAAATATATTTCTGGGGAAAAAAACAGCCTTGAGTAGTGCTGACCACATTACATAAAACATGAAGATGGCAAGAACTTGCAAAGTGCAATATATATTAAATATATTTGGCTAGGGACAGAGATTCTTTCAGACGGGTTGGGGTGAATTAAACATTCTGCAAAGAACATTCATTCTATCTAATCTAATCTAATCTAATCTAATCTATAATCTAATCTAATCTAATCTAATCTAATCTAATCTAATCCAATCTAAATCCAATCCAATCTAAGTATAAATGATGCAACTTCACATTGAAAACAGTCACATAAAAAAAATGTTTGATAAGATAAATCAGGACAACTTAAAGACTAGTACCACAGTGTGGGAAAAAAAAAACATACCACACATAGTAACAGATGAAGTGTTATATTTCAAATGAAAGTAAAGGAGTTGTGTGTAAAGTCAATTTAATTTTTCCCAAATAACTTGCCGAAGGTAAAGTATAAATATCAGTTTAAAAAAAAAACAAAAAAAAAAACTCATATTTGACTAAATGGCAATAAATATCCTGATTTACTTTAAAATCAACACATTAATTTTTTAAAATTGTAATCACACTTTAGTGCTGACCTTAATAAGGTCCTGAGTCAGTTTGTCTGTTGGGGATGTAGCTCCTGCATAGGCATTACTAGGAGCGTCTCTCAAGCAACTGTATTCATCCAAGTAAGATGGAGAAGGTACGCTCTCTGAATAAATAGATTCACACAATTAAAACCATATCCACAACAAAAAATATATAGTATAGGCAATTAATAATTAAATTCTATCTGGTATTTAGTATATATAGAATGGCACATTCTATCCATCTATCTATGGTCTTTTTGAGCTGAAGACTGAACATAGGACAGATAATCTAGACTCTCCATGTCTGATGCTCTTTGCTTTATTAAGCATATGGTATAATGCTAGTCATTAAATAATAGAAAGAATACATACATTTTTACACATCACTGATCCATACAGATAGCTCAGTGGTTAGTTTGACTACTAAGGACAAGAGGTAGGGTTCGATCCTGATCAACGGCTTCCAGGTTCACCCAGTGTCTTAAATGGGTACCAGATTTTTTCTGGGAAAGTAAAGCGGCACGGGCATAGTACTGGCCACATTACCCTAAAAATCATGTGTCGAAGGTCTATAAAAATTATGATCACTAACCACCATATTCCCTATATGCCACTTGGTGTGACAGATCAGTCTACTTGTTTTTTTACTTACTTTACAGATCAATACAAAACACCACTATTTGCACTCTTTTCTGCACCGTTCATTTCATTCTTATTCTTTCCTTTCTCATTTGCCTTTCAGTGTCGAGGGGAGATATAATTTGTGATCTTTTGCTCTGTTCACCTCTGCTGCTGTTATGTTTCCTAGTGTTTCTAATATTCTTTCGATTCAATATTTTCATGGTTGACCCTTGGGTCTGGTGTAGCTGCAATGTTCATTGAAGGCTCGTTGTGTTGTGTGTTGGGTCCTCCGGTTAATATGGCGGATAGGCGGCAATGAACAATTAAAACACTGTCTGAATAGCTTCAGTGTTGCAGTTTTCTCATATTCCAAGTCAAGCTTGCTGCAGGAGCTACTGAGATTAGTGTTCTGTGCACATCATGAGCTGTGTTTCATCAGATGGTGTTTCTATATTCAAATAACTTACAATGAAAGATGATATCGTATGACAAAGGACAGTTCAGTTTCATTCACTATCGCTGATACTATGCCTTATGTCTTTTGACATGTGCTATGTTTTGCTACGATGGGGACATCATCCGAAACTTCTTTTTTTGTTTGGATATTCAATGAAATGTTAATTCTGATGATTCCACTGGCATGAGTGGTTGAGCAATTATTTGCCTTGTCACGTGCCCAAACCCTTTTATCTGTTTTTTCTTTATATATTCTATGGTGGGGGTTATTCCAAGCTTTTTTCTCAATTCTTCATTTCTGATCTTATCTCTCAAGCTGTTTCCTGTCATTTGTCTAACACATTTCATCTCAGCAGAGAATATTTTACTTATTGTTCTTGCATCTATGGTCCAGGACTGGTATTGGTAGCACAATGTTGGGATGAAAATTGTATTGTAAAGTGCCCGTTTTGCCTCTAGAGTTATTTCCTTGTTGGACAATAATGGTGATGGTTGTCCAATGATTTGACAAGCTTTCTTTGCATCTTGAGTCTATTTCTGTTGTTTGTAAATTGTCATTTGTCACTAGACTTCCTAGGTATTTAAATTCCTCTACTTGTTTTAGTTGTCGGCTGTTCATTTAATTGATTCAATCAAAATGGCAGGGTGTTTGTTTACAGATGTCTTAACTAAATAGCACTTCAACCGTATCTCATTATGTTTGTTAAGATTCTAAAAGAGAAGAAACAATTTTTTTAATGCACCATCTAAAGCAGGCTAATTTAGCAAGAATGTTTACAGCACTCGGAAAAAATGACAAATAATCAATAGAAAAAAAACAAATAAAACACTATTCGTGCTGTTTTGTCCTAAATGTTTGTCTGCAATGCAAGTATTCAGCCCTACCCTATCCGGGAGGTGCTTGTCTTAATAGGAAAAATACAGATACACAATGTATTCTGAGCTGTGATCGCAGACTTATGCTATAGTCATGAGATCACCTGCGTGTAAGACATTGTCCACGATAGCTAATTTGCAAGGCGTTGTGCCACTGAGTACAGTTCGATCCTGCTTCGGTCCATATATTGTTCTTTGTTTTTTCTCTGTTGTTGATTATTTGTCATTTTTTCCGAGTGCTGTAAACATACCTCTTCCTCTGAATCGATTCGCTGATTATCGCTTCGTAAGTTTCCCACTATAATAATATTCATTTATTATTATTTGTCTCCAGTCTAAACCACTGGAAACTACTATTCGTGCTGTTTCGTTCTAATGTTTGTCTGCAACGCAAGTATTCAGCCCTACCCTATCCAGGAGGTACTTGTCTTAATAGGAAAAATACAGATACACAATGTATTCCGAGCTGTGATCGCAGCCTTATGCTATAGTTATGAGAACACCTGCGTATAAGACATTGTCCACGATAGCTAATTTTTAGGTAGGTGAGTGGCAGTGTTCCAAGCGTCTGGCTTTTTGTGGCAAGGCGCTGTGCCACTGAGTATGGGTTTGATCCTGCTTCAGTCCGCACATTGTTCTTTGTTTTTTTTTTCTGTTGTTGATTTTTTGTCATTTTTCCCCAAGTGCTTTAAACATACCTCTTTCTCTGAATTGATTCGCTGATTATCGCCTCAGAAGTTTCCCTCTATAAAATATTCATTTATTTTTATTTGCCTCTAATTTAGCAAGAAAACAATAGAAACTTAAACTGCTTTATGTTATCAGTGATTATGAAAAAAATGTTAAAAAATTTAACAGATATTACTATCCTGAAAGAAAACTTTCTTGAGCTAACATAATTAATATTACAGTGGAGTAAACTTTCTTGAGTTAACATATATATAGGGTGTTTCTAAAGTCCCTGTGCAGTGATTTGAAAATAGTTTTGAAAATACGTCACCGATTGATGAAATTTACGTCATGATATTTTGTTTCACTGCACAGGGACTTTAGAAACACCCTGTATTACTACAGTGGGAGTAAACTTTCTTGAGTTAACATATATATTACTACAGTGGGAGTAAACTTTCTTGAGATCGCAGATGTAGGATTATCGTCATCATCATCATTGAGTGCCATCTCTACAACGAAGGTTGCCTACCATGGAGTGCTATTCTGCTCTGTCTCTTGCTTTGATTGTGCAGGTTGTCATAGGCTGACTTGTCCATCTTTTGATGTTACTCGTCCATGTTAGTCTTGGTCTGCCTCTTTTAACTTGTATTTACCCTAACAAGATTACTTTTAGTACTCTGCTGTGTCTTTTAACATGCTCCAAAAATCACATTTGTCTTGTTTGAATTATATTTAGTACTTCTCTTTTCATTTTTGCTTGTTTTAAGACTTCATCTGTTTTCTTTTCTTTCCATCCAACTCAACCTATTCTTCTATATATCCACATTTCAAAGGCTTCAATTCTCTGTTCTGTTTTCTTGTCTAATGTTCCTGTTTCTGCACCATGTAGGAATATTGAGAAGATGTAACATTTTGCTATTCTTAGTTTTAGCCCTGGTGTTATTTGTTTTGATGTTTATTTTTCATGATATTAAAATTACTTTTTGCCATTCCTATTCTTTTGTTTATTTCATTTTTACATTTTCCATCACTGGTTATAGAATGACCAAGGTAGTTGTAGTTCTGAACTGTCTCCAGGTCTATTCCTTCAATTTTGATATCCACTTGTAGGTTTTGAGTATTTCCTTTGTTTATGATCATAGTTTTAGTCTTTTCAATACTAATATCTAATCCATATTTTTTGCTTGTCATGTTTATTTCATTAAGTAATTGATGTAGATCTTTAGGATTTTCTGCTAGTAGTGCAGTATCATCAATACCTCTACTAGACGTACAATCTTACATATATCTAGGCAGTAATATAGACAAAGAGGGAGGAACAGAAAATGATACCAAAATAAGGATAATAAAAGCAAGAGGAGCATTTGTTGCACTGGGAAACATATGGAAGTCCAGAGAAATTAAGTTAAATACTAAAATAAAAATGTTTAACTCCAATGTTAAATCAGTATTATTATATGGCTGTGAAACATGGAGAACTAAAAAGACAATCATGAAGATACAGACTTTCATTAATGGATGCTTACACAAAATAAAAGGATGGAAATGGCAGGACAAAATCACTAACATAGAATTATGGAAATGTACCAGTCAAATACGGGGGAGTATAAGCACCTGCGGTCGCAATAGCAGGGTCAGCGCACCATCAGTCGACCAAGACCTAGCAGCTCTACCTCCACGTGGTCTCCCCTGGAAACAGTCTGCGTCAAACCAGACCAGCTAACAGAAGCTAGGATCACCATGTTCCCTGTAGTGGTGGCTGTTACTGATATATATAGATGATGGTGATGGATAGGACACACACTGCGGAAGCCAACTGAGAGTATTACACAACAGGTCCTTTTTTGGAATTCCCAGGAAAAAAGACAAAGAGGAAGACCAAGGAATTCTTGGAGAAGACATAGAAGCAGAGATGAAGATGATGGGGAAGACATGGAACGATCTTAAAAGAATGGCAAGAAACAGAATGGCTTGGAAAGTGTTTGTTGAAGACCTATGCTCCACAGGAAGCTGAAAGGTAGAAGATGTACAGTATCATCAGCATATCTTAGGTTATTGATTATCTTTCCATTAATGTTTAGGCCTGGCATCTCTGTGATGTTTTTAAAGATTTGCTCAGTGTATAGATTGAACAAGCTTGGTGATAGGATGTATCCCTGTCTTACTCCTCTTTTTATATCAATGGGTGTAGAGTTTTCTTTGTTATTTTTTATTGTTGCTGTTTGCTCCCAGTATAAATTACATATTAGTTATATGTCCATGTCATCTAGATGTATCTTTTTTAGGCATTCTATTAGTTGTTTCTGGTGTATTCTATCAAAAGCTTTGGTGTAGTCTATGAAGCAAGCATATATTGGCTTGTTTACTTCTGTGTACTTTTCTATTAGTGTCCTTACATAGAATATGGCTTCTTTTGTCCCGCTATTTTTCCTTAATCCAAATTGCTGCTCATCTAATTCAGTATTGATGTTATTCTGTATCCATCCTTGTATAACTTTTAGCAAGATTTTTGTAACATGGCTCATTAGGCTTGTTCTAAAGTCACTGCATTCAAATGCATCATTCCTTTAAGGCAATGCAATGAAAGTTGATGTTTTTAGTTCATTTGGTCTGTATCCTGTATGGTACATGTCATTGCATATGTCTGTTATCACTTCAATGCCAAAATCTTCTAGTGCCTGTATTATCTCTATTTGTATGCTGTCAGGTCCTGCAGCTTTTCCCTTTTTTGTTGTTTGTATAGCTTTTTCCACCTCTGATTTTAAGATTTTATAGCCTGATGCACATTTTATAATTGGTTTCTTGTTCCTTTGATCATGAAATAGTTCTGTTATATATTCCTACCATCTATCTATTATATCTTTTTGTCTGTTAGCATTTTTCCTTTTTTTGTCTGCAATGCATCAGTTTTCTGTGGCCTTTTTATTAGTCATTCTCTTTATTTCTGTGTGTATTCCTCTTATCTTGTTTGCGTTCCATAGTTTCTATTTCTATACATTTTTGGCTGAGCCAGTCTTCTTTTGTCTTTTTGCACATTTTGTGTATTTCATTATTTTATTGCATTGGGTAGTGTTCTTCGCTTGTCTCCTTTCTTCTATTTTTTCTAAGATGGTGTTAGTTATCCATTTTTGTTTTTTTGTTCTTTTCTTTTTTTGGGTAAGGTTTCACAAGTTTCTTGTATACTTTTCTTTATGCATTGCCATTTGGTTGCTAATTTTTCATCAGGATTTTCTCTTCTATATTGCTTAATTCCTTCTTCTAGCAGCTTCTGATATGTGTTCTTTACCTGTATTGTATAAATATTTTTAACATATTTTTGATTTAAAGTTGTTATATTTAGTGGTATTGTTGATGAATTAGACTTTTGCTTGTTTCTCTTTAGTTTGATTTTCATCTTAATCATTACAGAATTGTGGTCTGAGTTAATATCTGCTCCTGGATAGGGTTTGGCTTTCTTGACGCTGTTACGGAACCTATTTTTTATCATTATGTAATCTAACGAACATTTTCAAAGTACATGTACAGTAAGGATATTAATAAGTACATAATTAATGAGTACATTAATGTGTACAAAATTGACGGAGGCATTAAAGAGTGCATAATCAATTGCAGCAAAGATGAGTGTATAATCAATGAGGCAATTTAGTCCCCTGATCAGGGTTAAGAGTTACATGAGGAGCATCTGACAAGTAGTGCTGATTATGATCTCCACTCCATAGTAGAAGGCAACAAAATTTCAGTTGCAAAGACAATTGAAAAAAAGAAGCATCATTGATGATATTGATGACTGCATACTCAATGAGATTACTGGTTATAAAGAAAAGAGCCATTCTGTATCCATTTATATGAGCAGATAACAAGCAAAGAATCTACTAATTTAGAAACCACCAGAATTTTAATTTTTCTATGGCTCAACTGATAAAAAATGGATCACTTGGTTCTCTAGGGTCCCTAACTCATTCTATTGAAGTGCCTAAATGAGGAAGATACTATGCAATCCATTTTTGACAATAGAAGAAAAAGAGTTCTTAAATGTTATGTAGAGTCAGTCTTAACACATGGATGTGAATCATGGACAATAGGACAACAGACAAGAAAATCACTGGAGTCTGTAGAAATGTGGTTTTACAGAAGAATGTTGAGAATACCATGGACAGCTAAGAAGAGTAATGAAAACATTCTGAAAGAGGCCAAAGCAAAAGCAGAGCTGATTTCCAATATTAGGAAGAAACAATCATCATTTTTTGGCCATGAAATGAGAAGAGAACAGCTGGTATATATTGTAACAACTGGAAAAATTGAGGGACGAAGAGATAGAGGGAAGCAAAGAGAGAAAATACCAGACAGCTTAAGAGAATAGCTTGGCAGAAGGTCAACAACAGAAATGATAAAGAACTGTCGAGATAGAAAGTTGTGGAGAGACATGATCACCTACGCCAGTAGGCCAGGTACTTGATGATGATGGCTCAACTAGGAAGGAATAATTAAAGTGATGGATAAGAGGTGAATTTTATCAGAAAAATACTGAAACCATCGGTATTCACGCTGTTCCTAAAAAGGAACAAAGCACCTCTGTGGCTATCTGAAGTGCAAAGTGGTCAGTTCTTCTAAAGATTAAATATTCAGTTCAAATCCATTTCTTGTTTACATTCAATTTTATATATTTTTTTTAGTCACAATGATTTTCATCTAAAAACTTGTGAGATTGGTTGGTTGGTTAGATTTATTTTATATCACATTATCATGGCAAGAAAACATAACTCTCAAGTAGATAATTATGATCAACAAAGAAATAAAAATGACTTCAGCTTACCAAATGAGAGCCCAGACAATCTCTTCTTTGTTTCATCTGTCTCACTTTCTTCACTGTGACTCAACAAGTCTTGACTACCACCATGACGAAACCGGTCACGGATAGTTCCACTTGTGCTGCTGCCCTCATGCGCATCTAGCTCTTCAACAGAATGAGTTAGGGACCCTAGAGAGCCTAGAGAACCAAGCGATCCATTTTTTAAGGGTGTCGTTATTGTCTCTTTCAATTCATTCAATTTGGTAAATGCAGCACGAGAAACCCATTTTAGATAACTGCCTATAGCTTCATTTGTCTTTTTCAAACTCTGTGTTCGTTTAAACATGAAATCACTTGGTCGTTCCTTTTTAGTATCTGTGAGGGAACTTATAGACTGAGTATCTTCTGCTATTTCAATGGATAATTTTCTTTTATCCATTGGAATGTTACTCCCTGAGGAACTTAAAGTGCGGCCTGTTTCTCCTAAAGATAATTTGATAGGGATTTCATTTAATTGTGCCCTCAATCTGTCCTCAGGAATAGAAACTGAACGTCTAATGTCTGATCTGTCTACAAATGGGATGGAATTATCATTGTTTCTTTCAACAGAACTAGTGACTTTGTTCTGCTGAGTTTCAGAATTTTCCCTTATATCAGAAGATGAATTATTGCAACAAAGAGCTCCAGAATCATCACTACCTTGGATGGCTGTTTTAGATGTGTCTTGCAATGCTATGCTATGACTAGGGTTGCCAGTTGGCACTACTGTGATAACTGATGAAGACTCACAGTTCTCTTTGGAACCAGAGTTTGAATTTCCAGTTAGACATTCAGTTTTTAGTGCTAGCCTGGATTGATTATCATGAGCTTGACTAGAAATGCTGGATTCAGTGATCGCTAATGATGTGCTGTCTGATTCAGAAGGGATGGAAGGACTATTGCTACACACAATCTTGTTTAAATCTGTCTCATTCTGAACAACAGTTTGTACATTAGACATACAATTATGCACAACCACATTGGTATTATCACCAGAAGCACTTTCTGAGTCTCTTGGAACATTTGTATCACTGGAATCCAAAATATCCATTTCTTCATTTTTAATTAAGTCAGAGTAACGAAAAGTAATCTTTGATCCCTCATCAGTGTCATTGGTGCTGTTAGGTGTATTACTATGTCTCTGTGCTCTCCAGCTGGCAAGTAAACTCATAGAACGTGAGGGTTTATTCAAACCCTCGCCAGCACTACGATGTCTGCGCCGTTTGGCCTCCTCTAACTCTAAATGCAAGTCTGCAGCAGGAATGGGTGAACTTTTTCCCAGGCTGGCTTCACTTAGAATAACTAGTCCACAGGCATTGGTTACTGCAAGTAAAAAAGAAAGAAACAATGTATTTAAAGGTTAAAAGTGAATTTAGATTATTAGATTGGATGCTGTATATTTTAAAAAATCAAGATAGACAGCAATTTTTCATGATACATTACTATAAAACAATATATAAACAGCAAGTGAATCACAACTGAAAGATATAAACAGATAATTTAATATGTCCATCAAGAAGGCCTTGGCAGCAGATTAAATGAAAACAAAACATGATAGCTTGCTAAAGGAAGAAAAGAATATTCACAATAGGAGAGCAATATTTATAGTATTACTGTCAAATCAATTGAAAAAAGAAATTAACAGAGTAAAGTGAGAAGCAAACAGAAAATTAGCTGCAAAAAAATATAAATAATATGAAATGTAAATTAAGATATTGTCCTAACTTTTTCATTTCTGTATCTGTTGCTTACTTTCAATTAATAAACTCAATTTGCTTGTTTTTGTGACTTATTTTTCCATTTGTCCTGGAATGGACGTTAGATGAAATGATCACATTTTTTATAACTGATTCCTTAAAATGCAGGAAATGTAACAATATGTGCAGTTTAACATGACTTACATAATGATCCCTTCAGCATCTCCAAATCGTCCACATGACTGCTAGAAGTGCTAATAGATCGTTTCACGATGCTGCCTACTCTGGGTCTCTGCAGGGGATGTTTGACACTACTTTCCGCTATGTGAACTTCTGAAGAAGATTATAGTTTTCACAGTACAATTGTTACAAATGTCAAGCTGAAAAATTGTAATATGTATGTCTAAATCCTACCAAAGTTGTAATTTAGTAAATAATTAATATAAAAATATTATTTATTTAATTGTTTTTATTTATAATTTTTCTTCTTTTTCTTTGAGTTGTGTTACACTGTATTTGCCTCTGTGATTCAGTCCATCCATCGTCTACATATGCAACTTTGTACTGATTGCATAGCCTTTGTGTTTCTTTGACTAGTGGTAAAAATTCATGTAGACAATCATCTTCTTTGGAAACTAGTTTTTCCACATTAACAAGATTTTCTAGGTTCATTTAGAAACATTTCTTCTCTTAGATTCCATGCCAGCATTATCATTTCCAGCAAGATAATGACTGTGTGAGTGCCACCATTTGTCTTTTGTACATATATAGAAAAAGAGTTCTTAAATGTTATGTAGAGCCAGTCTTAACATATGGATGTGAATCATGGACAATAGGACAACAGACAAGAAAATCACTGGAGTCTGTAGAAATGTGGTTTTACAGAAGAATGTTGAGAATACCATGGACAGCTAAGAAGAGTAATGAAAACGTTCTGAAAGAGGCCAAAGCAAAAGCAGAGCTGATTTCCAATATTAGGAAGAAACAATCATCATTTTTTGGCCATGAAATGAGAAGAGAACAGCTGGTATATATTGTAACAATTGGGAAAATTGAGGGACAAAGAGAAAGAGGGAAGCAAAGAGAAAAGATACCAGACAGCCTAAGAAAATGGCTTGGCAGAAGGTGAACAACAAAAATGATAAATAACTGTCGAGATCGAGAGTTGTGGAAAGATGATCACCTATGCCAGCAGGCCCGGTACTTGATAATGATGTTGATGACATATATAGACTGTATTTTGAGCCCAATAATAGCTTACTACACAAAACTTCACAGTTTGGTTATTTTTGCTGTCGTTTTTGAGATGGATAATTGACTTGATCTGCAACAAGACGATTTACATGTTCAACTAACTAATTACTGACTATTTTCCAGTAAACCGTCTGAATCAATTGCACAACTTATCTCCGAAAAAAAAAACCATTGGATTATTTCCATACATAACTAATCAATCTATTTTGAAATCACCATCGCAAGATCAGACTTTTTGACTCAACAATAAGATTTTACACCATGCCTACCGATAGCATAGCATGGAAGAAGTTCTGTGTGGTTTTTTTTCTCTTGAGAAATTGTAGCATTGTTTCACAGTGTCTATTGATATGCGAGTCTTTACTTCAAGTGACAGAAAATGGTTTTGGTAGGCTGGACATTAATAATATGGGCATGAATCATCTCTCTGCTATGGTACTGTTATTTTTAAATCTGTAGTTTTTCTTTCGTACATGAATGGACATTTTGATTTTTGTGGTAGGGTGATATTGCTTGCACCTATGACAACATAGGTATAATCACACTTCTTGGTATAATCACAAGATGTGCAAGCTTGTGTGCATTTATGTTTCACTGATCTTTGTTTGGATCCTTGGTCAAGCTATGGAACTTGTGCACAGTGGTCAGTATTCCCCTTGTCTGGATTCTCTGTATTTTGATGAAAGGGTCTGAGTATTTATTGTGCAGTAATGATGATGATTTTAAGATCCATACCCACATTACAGTATATGCTTAATGCATGTTCATACTACCTTATCAGCTCTAGCAGAGTACAATGACAGCATTACCCTCATTGACTCGATTGGATGAACACCAGTGACAGTTTACCACAGATCAGTTTCTCTGATATAAACATATATTTATATCATCCTCATCAGGTTGCATGTTCTATGCAGGACGATGCTCATGAATATCGCCTCTGTGGCAACCAGAACCCTGAACACAGTGAGGGAAGAAAAATAATAAAGCCACCGTCACTTGTCGCGAGAGGTGACTAAGGAGGCTTAGGGACTAGGTCTTCGCTGGTGCTGTAGAGTATGTGCCATCTGAGCTGGTGTCATCTTCAATGCTTTTGCTAGTGTGCGGCGGGTGTTCTTCACAAACTCAGTAACTTGCTGAAGAGGGAATATGAGCACCATGGAGTTGTCTATTATGCAATAAAGATGATCTTTCGACTAAACTAAACTATCATTATCCTCTTAAACATAATGTTTAAATCAGCTTTCTCTCCAGGTTTTCTTTACCAGGGTGTGTTATTGGTGTCAGTTTGGAGACCTGTGTTGACATGTTTGACATGTACCAGATCCCTAGCTTCTGTATGTATGACAATCTCCATGCTGTTTGAATAATCTTGTCTTGTCCTCTTTTTTCTGCAAGTTCCTAATACAAGGCAGAACATTATGATTTGGAAAGAAAAAATTAAATTGTTTAAGTTACTGTTGATGTTCTTGAATTAATGGAATTGACTTCCTTTTTTGAGCAACTCAAGGCCTCTCTCAGAAAAATTGTTATTCTTAGTAGTTGTAAGTGAAGAGGTAAAAAAAAAAAAGGAACCTTTTCATGAGGTGTGTACAGGGTTAAGAGTTGGTGTTAAGAGTTCATATTTTCAATACCACATGCATATTTTTGGATGCTGGTGTTGTCCTTTATTTTTAAAAAATCTGTATTTTAAAACAGGTTGGATGAACCCAAGAGCTGGTGACTGATCAAACCAAACTTTTTGTCCTCAGTAGACCAGGTTACTAATTACTTGATACTTCCTGTGCCGTTAGATGGCTTGTAGCGTTCATGCCAACTGTCTCTATTCTGGGTGAGCTGTTTGATTATATAGAGTGAGTCTGTCCCTTCCAACTTTGTCTCTTTAGTTAGAGTTCTTTTCAGTGTTTCTCAAGGTATCCTCTTTTCCTCTGACCTGATGTTTCCCATTTGAGAACCTGCCCAGTAATTCTCTGGTCGTTTCTTTAAATATAAGCCCAATATATATCCATCTCCTTTGTTTAATAGTAGATGACATAAATGACCATTTCTCTTATTTCAACATTAGACTTTAATTCATTCCATTTAATGCAAAGTATTTTTCTTAGGCATGTCTTCAAATGCACTGAGTTTTTTCTCATTTGTTTACTTATTACTGTTCTATTTTGCTCTATGAGCAAATCAATAAACATGGCACATGTATTTATAAAGAATTATATCATTAATCATAATATCAGCACAATACCATCTGGGCTGGGCCATTATTAAAACCTTTTGCGCTCACAATTTAACAGTTTCTGTTCATCTACCTTTTGTTGTATAGGTCATTTAAACAATTATGTCAGCTGCAAAACAAAGGTTGTTTCCTCTATTTCTGAAACTGTTATGAGACCAGAGTTATGAACATGAGTATTCTGGAGGACTGATGTTTCATAAAAGAATCAATGTAGCAGAGTGAAGAATTGTGTAAACAGTATGTTGTGATTTGTATATTCAAGCAATGGCAACACAATGTAAGAATAGTTATATGCTACTAGGAAAATAAAAAACTCACTAATGGTTTATAGTTTGATTTGGCTACAAAGGAATGGCCATAATGCCTCTTTAGTATCATAGTTAAAAACAATACCGATTTGTAAGAATATTGTGGTTACTTGCATTCTTTCAATTCAATTTTTTTTTTACTTAATTATAATATTTCACAGCTTTTCCCACAGAAAATGCATCATTAAAGATTATCCAGGTTGATCTAAATTAAGAAGAGATAATATACAAATAGCAAAGCAAGCCCTCATGTGGGAAACAATAGGTAAGAGGAAAAGAGGAAGACCCAGAGAGACACTGAGAAGTGCATTGATGAGAGAGGCAAGAGCAGCAGAAATCGGCTCCCTCAATGAGATAGAGCTGCTTGCACAGAACAGAGACAAATGACGAGATTTGATAAAATATCTTTAAAAGAATTGAAAACTGCTAGAATAAAAATTTAGATAAGAGAAGGAGTATATTGGTCTACGCTCTATGGGCCGGTCACGGCTCGAAAGGTCAATAGATAGATAGATAGATAGATAGATAGATAGATAGATAGATAGATAGATAGATAGATAGATAGATAGATAGGTTGATAACTATGTATCTATTTTCATATATTTATTTTACTTGGTGACTAAAATAATGACAACACTGCAATTGTTTTCAATGAATTTTGGATGCTGAGAACTTCAGAGGATGTGTTGTCAGCTTCAAATGATAATCATTTAAGAGAGAAATATGTTCCAGTACAAAACATGATGTTTCACAGCAAAAACATTGTGTTAATGACAAATCAATTAGATTTACCAATCACAATAATTAAATAAATATAATAATACAGTTCATAACATTTCTTACAGAATGCAAGATGAGAATAAAGCAGATGCCACTGGGTCTTGATCATCATGTTATTAGGTGCACTGCATTTCATTACAAACTTGTTAAGAATGTATACAATTTTTTTTCAAAAATTTACGTTGTTTTAAAAAAAAAAGAAATAAACAATTTTCATGGCATAAGTTCCATGAAGGATTTTACAAATTAAAACAATTGTCTACCTTTCTTTAATTTTGTTGATGATTTACTACCCAAAAAATTGAAATTCATAGGGTTCCAAGAGTCCAACTTTGACTTGCTGGCTCTGTCAGAATTTTCACTAGTAGCTGATGAGCTGGCACTACCATTGTCATCAGATAAGACTGCAATCTGAGACATGCGCTTCACATCTTCTTTGGTCATGGAGTTGTAGCCTCTGTCAGATACACCACCTGATTAAAAGTTAGTGAAAATATTGACTGAAATGCTTTAATCCTTATCCTAGAACTACTATCTATTCAACAAACATCAAAAGAAGTAATACCAGTGACTAAAAGAATCAACAGAAAGAAATGGATGACAGAAGAAATATTACAACTAATGGATGAAAGAAGAAAACATAAGAAAGAAGAACAGATATACAAATATTGCACAAAGAGATCCAAAACAAATGCAGAGAAACGAAGGAAGAATGGTTAAAGCAGAAACGTGAAGAAATGGAAAAACAACAAAAAGAAAGACTCAAAATTTATGCACAATCAGTTAAATGAATTAACAGGAAGAAAAAAAGTCAAAGTTTCAGGATGTATTAAATCAAAGGAAGGAAATATAATAATGGAACAGGAGAAGACAATAGAAAGATGGACAGAATATATCAGTCAACTCTATGATGATGAAAGACCAGAATTAAACAATTCAAACAAAGCACAGGACCACCAATAATGCAGAGTGAAGTGGGGGACACAATTCAACACATGAAAAGAGGCAAAGCTCCAGATCTCGACAATATAACAATCGAAGAGATAAATGCATTAGGAGAGCTGGGAGTACAAGTCATAACAAAAACTACTCAATGACATATATAACACCGGACACACACCCGAAGATCTACTAAAATTTATTTTTGCAGCCATACCGAAGAAATCAGGTGCCACTGATTGTGAAGACCATCGCACTATTAGTCTCATGAGCCATATGACTAAAATATTACTAAGAATCATCATGAGACGTGTAAGGAACAAAATAAAACCAGAAATAAGTGAGGAACAATGTGGATTTGTGGAAGGAAAGGGCACCAATAATGCAATATACATCTTAAGAACATTAATAGAAAGATCTATATACATGCGACATAATAGTAAAAGAAAGCAACAAGAAAGGTCTCAGTCTGAATAGTAAGAAAATAAACGTAATGGTCATATCGAAGAAACAATCATGAATCATGCAGCATAAAAATAAATAGGACAAATCTGAAACAAATGAAATGTTTGAAATACTTGAGCACAGTAATAACATCAGATGGGAGATGCACCACAGAAATAAAAAGCAGAATAGCTCAGGCCAAAATAGCATTTCAGAAAATTAAAAATATCTTTTGCAACAAATCTATGTCAATAGAAATGAGAAAGAGAGTTCATTGGTGCTATATAGAACCAATTTTGACCTATGGAAGCGAATCATGGACAGTAGACAAACAAATGAAAAGACGATTAGAGGCCACAGAGATGGGATTTCTCAGAAGAATGTTGAAAGTTCTCTGGACAGCCAAAAAGACCAATGAGGACATTTTCAAAGAGGCCAACATAAAAATGGAGCTCCTAAAAAACATCAGAAAGAAACAATCAACATTTTTCGGGCACATCATGAGAAGAGGAAAGTTGGAATACTTGGTTAAAAAGGAAAGAGATATCGCGGACGACAAAGAGAGAAAATACTGGATAGCTTGGTGTCATGGCATGGAAAACAATCAACAACAAAACTGATACGATGCACTGTAGATGGAAGATTGTGGAAGGACATGATCGCCTACGTCAACCGTATGGCACATGTTGATGATGAGAACTACTATGTCATAAAATTGACCGTTCCTAAACAAATTTCACAATTTCCTTGCACAAATATTTTCCCCTATCTGGTATTTTTTTTTATTGTTCCCCCTGTGAGTCATGATTAGATAATTATGTCTGGATATTTTAAGTTAATCAAAAACACCTTGAAAGCTAAGTAGAAATTATGAAAATGTAGTAAAAAAAAATGTTGTTTCCCATTTTCGTCTGTGAAATTCTTGTGGGGCTGTTGGCAAGACATCATTTGAGTATTTGAAAACATGAGATTGGCAGCGAAATGGCTGAAAGCAGCCGGACGGACTAACAAAGCCACCATCAGGGGTTGGAAGAAATATAGCATTATGCAATTGCGCATCCCCTTAGTGGTGGTGGCATTTCTAAAAGATTAAAATCATGCTCAAGCTGTCCTATGAAGGTTAAAGCAATGATTTGTAGCAAGATTTATATTGTTTCATCAATCTAAAATGTTTTTTTTTAATCTGTGAAGTTGCACATTTTGATGAAGTAGTAATAACAATGTGATTTAATATTAATAGTAGTATTCCTTCCAGAGTTAAGATGCCATGTAATCGATTTGTCTTTCCATATTTTGTTACACAGAACAGATGTAATGTAGAGATTGAATGCTGGTTTTATAACTTAAGGATTGTGAATTCAGATCCTGGTAAACTTTTCAGCTGATCAAAAAATAAAAATGGTATCTAGCAGCCAAGTTGTAAAGGTAATAACAGCAAGAAAGACTATCATGTCTCCCCTCTCGTATTATTACTTGATTAAAAAATTCACCCCTCTATATCATGATATCAAACTATCTTGAATATCCAATCAACTTCATGTTGTAAAAGATGACAAGAGAAGGTTCTCGTGGGAGTGGTAATCTCACCATGTTAAATAAACTGTGAACATAAATTGGAATGAAAGGTGTACTGGAAAGAAAGAAACTATGTACAACAATATCTTTAAGAGTTAATAAAAAGATTCTATACATTTAAAATAAATGGTTTATATTAGTAATACTTGTGTAAATGACAACACTTTAGCAGATGTATAGCTGTAATTCTTAGTAGATATCACACCACTTCACATGATGGAGACAAATTATAATAAATGAATATTATTAAGGAGGAAAATTTCCGAGGTGATAGATCAGTGAATCATTTCAGGGGAAGAGGTATGCTTACAGCACTCAGAACAAAATTTATAAAATAATATATAATTCAAATACCTAGGACGTTTGGTGACAAACAACAATTCACAAACAGCAGAAATAGACTCAAGATGCATCAAAGCTTGTCAAATCATTTGACAGCTATCACCACTATTTTCCAACAAGGAAATAACACTAGAGACAAAACAGGCACTGTATAATACAATCTTCACTCCCAATGTTGTGCTACCAATGCCAGAGCTAGATCTTAGATGCAAGAACAATAAAAAAAATAAGCTCTACTGAAATGAAATGTGCTAAATGAATGACAGGAAACAGCCTGAGAGACAAGATCAGAAATGAAGAACTGAGAAAAAAGCTAGGAATAACCATCGCCATAGAATATATAAAGAAACAACAGATAAATAGTTTGGCCATGTCTCCTTCTTCTACCTTTTAGCTCCCAGTGGAGCATAGGTCTTCAACAAACACTTTCCAAGTCGTTCTGTTTTTGCAATTCTTTTAAGATCATTCCATGTCTTCCCCATCGTTTTCATCTCTGCTTCTATCTGTCTTCTCCAAGAATTACTTGGTCTTCCTCTTTGTCTTTTCCCCTGGGGATTCCAAAAAAGGGCCTGTTGTGTAATACTCTCAGTTGGCTTCCGTAGTGTGTGTCCTATCCATCGCCATCGTCTTCGCTGTATCTCTTTATCCACTGGTATTTGACCGGTACATTTCCATAATTCCACGTTAGTGACTTTGTCCTGCCATTTCCATCCCTTTATTCTGCGTAAGCATCCATTAATGAAAGTCTATACCTTCGTGATTGCCAATTTTGTTATTCTCCATGTTTCACAGCCTAATAAGAGGACCGACTTAACATTTGAGTTGAAAATTTTAATTTTTGTATTTAATCTAATTTCTTTAGATTTCCATATGTTTCCCAGTGCAATGAAAGCTCCTCTTGCTTTTGATATCCATTATTTTGGTATCATTTTCTGTTCCTCCCTCTTTATCTATATTACTGCCCAGATATATGTAAGATTGTACGTCTAGTAGAGGTATTTCTCCTAGTTTTATTTGGTTATTGCCAACTGCATCAATTCTCATAATGTTGGTCTTATCTCTATTAATCTTTAGTCCTAGCTGTTGTGATCTCTCATCTAATATACTCATTTTATCCTGCATCTGTTAATGTCTGTGTGATAGGAGAGCTATGTCATCAGCAAAGTCTAAATCATCAAGTTGTTTGGTCAGTGACCACTGGATCCCATTTCTGTTTTTTGAGTTATTTTCATAATCCAATCTATGGCCAGTAGAAAGAGAAATGGGGATAGAAGGCATCCTTGCCTTACTCCTGTTCTTATTTCAAATGCTTCTGTAAGCTGTCCTTCATGCACCACACTACATTTTGTTCCTTCATACACTGTTTTTATCAGGTTAATAAACTTTATGGGGATTCCGTAATGACTCAGCAATTTCCAAAGCATTCTTCTGTCTAAACTATCAAATGCCTTTTCGTAATCTATGAATCCAATATAAAGTGGGGATTTTAGTTCTAGACTTTGTTCAACTATTATACGTAGAGTAGTTATTTGATCAGCACATGATCTGTTCTTCCTAAAACCTGCTTGTTCATCTCTCAAGTGTTTCTCTATAGCCTCCTTTAGTCTCTCCAGAATGATTCTGCCTAATATTTTTCCTGGCACTGATAGTAGCATAATTCTCCTATAGTTTGTGCACTCCTGTAAACTTCCTTTCTTTGGTAGTTTGATCATATAACCTTCTCTCCAGTCTTTAGGTATTTCTTCCCTGTCCCAAATTGTATCCAATAGATCATGTAATATATGCAAGAACAATAAAAAAAAATAAGCTCTACTGAAATGAAATGTGCTAAATGAATGACAGGAAACAGCCTGAGAGACAAGATCAGAAATGAGGAACTGAGAAAAAAGCTAGGAATAACCACCGCCATAGAATATATAAAGAAACAACAGATAAATAGTTTGGCCATGTGACAAGGCAAAAATATCACAACACTACAGCGAGCCTTCAATAAACTTTGCAAGAACATGAGACCCAAGGGTCAACCAAGAAAAAGATGGATCAACGGAATATTAGAAGCACTAAGAAACATAATAGCAGCAGAGGCAAACAGAAGAGCAAAAGACAGCAAATTATCTCCCCTGGACGCTGAAAAGCAAATTAGGAAGGAAATGAGAAGAAAAAGAAGAAGACTCGGGGAAAAAAAAATTACAACAAAAAAAAAAAAAAAAAAAGACAAAGAATAATAGATGATCAGAAGCAGGACACTTCACGTGCTATTTGGGCAATCACAGCTTTACAATGCAGCGCTATTTGGGCAATCACAGCTTTACAATGCAGCTTTACAATGCGCCACATTGTGTAGCATGAGGTTCTGTAATTTAATTTGAATGCAATCAACTTATTGTAAACTAGTAAAAAATCATTTCCTGGACCTGCCCTCACCACAAGTTATTTTGTTGCCATTATATTTTATTTTACAATTATACCATTAAAATTAATTTTAAAAACATCTACAAGCTTATATTTCTGCTATTTCTTTTTATAATGACCAAAAACACTTTCTCTTAACATACAAATATAGGCAGACTATTTAAGGAAAATGAATTTATGTTACTGTAGTATAAAAAATGTGTTACGGGGAAAATTGCATTTGCATCTCGTTTTTCTTTTTGTTTACTCACTGCAGCACATTTCACATGCCAGATTTTTTTTTTTAACAGATATATCATTCATTGTAAGCAACAACAAAAAAAGAGTTAGTTCTGAACATTTTGGACATACAAGACATGATCATACTATTAAAAATCTATCTATCTATTGTCCTTTCGAGCCGAAGACGGCACATAGGGCAGAACCACAATCTCAAAAACAGAAACCTTGCGTGCCAAAATGGCACATATTGCAGAGATCACTGTTTCTAAAATCTATGGCTGTTTCCATAACAATACTTTTTACAATGATAGCTTGTCAAGCCATCGATCAACCTCCTTAGTCGCCTCTTACGACATGCCTGGAAGGTCACAGTGTCACTATTCTTTACTTTCCTCATAATGAGGCCCCGGTAACACACAGGAGATTTTAAAATAGTAGATATAAAATTAAATTTGTCACCGATTTAATTGGGCAATTTAATCAATTCTGATCTACATACAGAGACAACAAATAAAATGTTTTGCTCATCTTTAAAAAGTGCCAAGAGATTCTATATCCTTAAAAAACATATATTAAAGGAGGATAAGGAAGAAGTACCCACAGTAGACCAAGAGTAAGATGGACTGACAATATCTGTGAAACGCTACAACTGCATCAATTGACGAAGACTGAGGCTGCCAGAAGGGCAAGAGCTAGAACTCTTTATCTCAGATTTCAAATGTGATAATCTTGCGTTCACCATTCATTAAGGATTAACAATAACAAAATTAAGATTTTACTTGTACAGAAGATGTCATTTTTGTACTGTGAATATATGTGGAATTTGGACACTGGCTTTTTATTTATTTTACAAGAAGACCTGTCCAAAATAACAAAATTTGCTATAATGTAGCCACTAAACAAACAAGATAAGCATAACCAAACCTGTACTAATACGCTCCTCAAGACTGCCACTGATCTTGCTCAGTCCATCATCTATGGGAGTGATGTTTTCTTTCACTGTGGGTGTGGGACTGGCATCCGGAGCATCAGTTTTCGCATTTATTTGAGCCTCCGTGAGATAGCTGTCTACACTAGCATGGCTAATCTGGTCAAACTCACTGCCAGAGTTTGAGTAGATGGACATGCTTCTGCGTCTAATTGACCGTCTGAACTGAGCGACCCCAATGATAACATTGCGAATCTTTAACCATCTCAGATGACCCTTAGATTTTGGAGAAGGCCATTTTGCTTCCAGCATGACCTACAATATAAAATGTTCATCTATTATGAAACATACAATCTAAAGATATTACATATATTTCAGCTTTCTTTCATTTTAGATGTTCTTCATATGCTATAGTGATATTAATTAGCTTCCCCTTTATCTCAAAATTTGCAATATCTACTTTTATTTTTAAAAATCTATGCATGCAAAGTGTTCCTTGTTGCAGTTTCCTCATATTCCTAGTCCATGGGGGACTGGTTGGTCTCGAGGCAAGACACCAGCCTCTGGACAAAGAGGTTGTGGATTCAAATCTCGGCTACACCGGTTGGGATTTTTATTTATGATTTCTCTCTGTGACAACCACCCCTGGTCTCAGCAGCGAGGCCCGGCTTGAAACGTCAGTTACTCATCGACGGAAAAACATGAGTACCTCCGAAGTCGGAGTTATCTGCCTGTGCGGCGAGGGACCCCTGTGCACACGGCTGCCAGAGAAAAATGGATTAACACGCAAAATTCAGTTCCTAGTCGCTAGGGACTTCGTCAGAGTTGAAAGCTAGCGAACGCAACAACATTTTAAAAAATATATTAAGTTTCCACTCTCTCTATATGAAACAAAAATAAACAATATATATGTCTAGACACAGAAAGATAACTTTTGTATATAAGAAGAAAGCAACATTAGTATTTTAATGAATACAACATTTTAACTAAGCAAAAACCACACCAATCATAGATGACACAAAAGTATGATAAAAAGGGAGGGAAGTCTGCTGGCCTGAAGGAGACAGCTGATGTGCTTACAAATTGGTATGAAAAATGTATGCATTCTTTACTTGAATTGTACTAGCGTGAACCAGTAATGACCTGATATTGAGAAATTTCTCTATCATGATAATGTTGTTGACTTGCAGGAAATCCTACTGGCTGATGGAATGATGAAACTGTGGAGTTTTGAAATTATTATGACAGATGTCACCTTGGGCAGGTTATTCTTGAGCGGGACAAATATTTAACCAATAAGATTGATATGTCTGTGTATAAAAGTGATACAATAAAGGTGCATGCTGAGCAGGTGCACAAACCTAAGCTGATTGTGATTGTAAATGGTATAGCTTCAAAGCACAATCTGTGACAAATACAGTTTTGCAAATGGATGGAAAGGGAAGAGCACTGCCCCTCAGTGATAATATTTTAATGTATAGATAGGGCAAGGGCAGGAATGAAATCAGCATGTCTGTGTAAAATGAATTTAAGTGCATCACTTCATGATGTGGAGCCACGATAGCTCAGTGGTTAGTGAACTGGACTACAAAGGACAAGGGGTAGGGTTCGATCCCAACCGATGGCTTCCGAGTTCACCCAGCCTTAAATGGGTACCGGATTTTTTTTTCTGGGAAAGTAAAGCAGCACGGGCGTAATACCGACAACATTACCCCAAAAATCATGTGCTGAGGGTCTGTAAAATATAGGGTTACTTATACCATATTTCCCTATACGCCACTTGGCGTGACGGGAGTACTTTACTTTACTTTTTTTTTACTTCATGATGTAATAGTTTCAAAGCCCTATCAACCTGAGAAATGCAGCAATGGCATGTTCTTTAACTCTTTCTGTACGTTTTGACGCACTGTGCACCATGCTGATTTTGGCCATGTATGTTTTGTCACATAGTACATCACTCTCAATTTGATTAGTGTGAACCATCATCAAACCATATTCTTTTTACAAGTCTTAGACAGACTCAAATGATTGCAAAACAAAGCCATGCACATTACACCTGAGGATGCGAGAGAGACACCCCATATATGGCAATGTGATTCCTACTTGATTTTCTCACTAAGGACTGGCTTACTATCTGGAGATCATACACATGTCTAAAGATAGGTCTTGATCAGGAACATCTACTATATGAGAAGCTGAATGAAGATAAGAGAAACTGCAGATTAAGGAAGGATAAATCACGAATGAATTAGGCATTTTATACTGTTAAATTGGTGCGTAGTGCCCAACATTAATCCTGCAGTAGAATGTGTACTTTTAAGATTAAGTACTACCTTTTCTGACATTGCTACACCATACAGAAGATGCAGAGAACAGAATTTGATTGTGCTTAATACAGAGGTTAATGCCCTCATCTGTGAAAACTCCAATTACAATGACAGCTCTGATTTACACAGATGGTTTCTAGAGCACAATCAACAGAGTGCTTGACATTCACTGCATGTTCCAGTGACAGAATTATTCATGAGGATTGTGGTTCCTAAGCAATGACAACCTGTCGCATAACGATGGAGATCATTACAGTGACAAGGATTTTTATTCAGCTAGAATCACAAGATTACACTCATGTCTGTGTGGTGAGTGACTCAGTTTGATCTGCAAAGTCCATACAGCTACATGTGCGGGTAATAATTTAAGTTAAAAAAATCTGCAGTGTTACTTTCTTGTTCATCCTGGGATGTGCTGGTGTTGAGTACAGTGAAAGAGCAGATAAGATTTGTTAATTCAGTAAGATTAGCAGATGGACAGCCAACGGATAGAGCAAATATCGTTAATAATCTCTGAGATATGGATAAAATTAAAGGCTTTGAAAAAAGTCATATTACATCCCTATCTACACTGTGTGAACTGAGTGTGAAGATTGGTATTGCCAGAATGATATTCTGGATGAGTGAAAGGAACTGTCAACCAACACTGTTACAGTCAGTCTCTGCTTTCTTATGAACATTCTGAGTAGAAGATCAGACCATTTAATGAAGTGTTTTGAATGCAATAACGATGATCCTAACACAACATTAGAAAAAAAATTACAGAAACTCTCACTGGATATTTGTACTAACCCTGTTGTAGTAACCATAAGTAATAGCATTGGGATGGACTCCATGTTTTTTCATTTGTGAGAACACCTGCACTGCCATGCCTGGTTTGTTGTACTGACCAGCCAGCTGCATCAACACTCTGTAGCACAGCTGCAATATAATATCATCATGGTAAGAGCTCATTTAAATGACTCAGACATAATTAATTTTCATTGCACATTTGATATATTTTAGTGGTGATACTCAACTTGTATAAAAAAAAAGTAAAGTACCCCCGTCACGCCAAGTGGCGTATAGGGAAGTATGGTGTTAGTGACCCTATATTTTACAGACCTTCAGCACATGATTTTTGGGGTAATGTGGTCGGTATTACGCCCGTGCTGCTTTACTTTCCCAGAAAAAATCCGGTACCCATTTAAGGCTGGGTGAACCCGGAAGCCGTCGGTTGGGATCGAACCCTACCCCTTGTCCTTTGTAGTCCAGTTCACTAACCACTGAGCTATCGCGGCTCCCACTCAACTTGTATATTTAAATCTAAATTCTGGACATAAAATGTTTAGTATAAAGTATTGCTATTATAAAAAAAAAAAAAAATCAATTATTTTATTTTTGAATTAGTGGACAACTGTTTAGTAACGATAACAATCTACAATAAAATGTTATATATTTGTAAATTTTTAATTGCAGTATTTCTATAATTTTACTTGTTAAAAAAAGTGCTGCGAATTAACCAAGGAAAAAATATATATGAAAGATATCTCTAAACAAAATTGTCTTTAAAAATGCCTCTTAAAATTAAATAGTCTATGTGTTGTTCGCCTGTACTGTTTATATCTGCAATGTAATTTCTTGTACAAATTTTCCTGTTTTTTTTTTTTTTTTGCAGTTCTTGCAAAGACCATATAGTTTTGCCTGTAGTGTTGTATTTATGGGCCAATGGGTTTTTCCCAGCCTTGAAGTATATGTTTAGCAGTCTGAGGTGCCAGTCCACATGTACATGCGGCTCAGGTGCCAATCTTAAATTTGGTACACTGGAGGCTATGGAGTCGATTGTGTCCTGTTTTGAGGCGAGTTATGATAACTGGTTCTTACATCTATTCATATTATGGTAGACTTCTTGATTGTGGCTTGGGAAATTCTCACTAATTTGATTATCTGTTTCTTCTGATGGTATGTAACAGACTCATCTGGCTGTTTGCCTGTTGCACATTCCTTTGCCAGCTTGTCTGCTTTCTCATTTTTTGGTATTGCACAGGGAAATGGGATCCACTGCATGGTGACTTTGTAATGCTTGCATAGTTTAGTCTGTAAGGTCTGCAGATGTGGTAATTTTCTGGATTGTAATGCCTACAGTGCTGATATTGCATCTGCACTACAGACTGTGGGCCAAAATTATTCTTCATCAGTTGAAAACTTCAAACAAAAATTAAATACAAAATTATTATGGCATTGCTTCATTTCCGAGGTCAGCTTGGGAGAAATAAAGGATACATATCCAGTGCAGTCAACACATATCACGCACGTTTTTGGTTCTCATTTAACTCTAACAGAAGAAAACTATTGACCCAAGCAGAGATCAAACTATTACCACTTGTTTAGCAAATGACCTGTTTAAAGATGTTGGCCATCCACTTCCACAAAGATACCTATTACTATTTCCAAACATTACCTCATCAACAGCAATGAGCTTGGCCTCTTGCATCTTGTTGAGCACTGCCAAGCCAATCTTGAGAGCTTCTATTTTCTTGGGATGTGACTGTACGAAAGCAGGAAATACCACAAACCACAAGCTGTAGCAGTAACTCAGGATGCATCTACAATTAAAAGGAAAACTGGTCACATCACAACAAATATTTTATTTATAACTACATTCATCAGACATAGAGAAATAATATTGTTTGTCTGTAGGTAAAGAAACATTTTTTCACATAAATCAACTTTCATGTACAGACAACAATAAAATTTACTGCACATAAAATAATAATAATAAAAATGTTGATAAGACAATGGTACTCAGGTAGTTGGTAAAAATCTTGGAAAAAAAAATGTTATACACTGAAAGAAATGTTTTACGGTGAATACATTTTGAAATAAATTTTGGCTGGAATGGAAATCCTCTTAAAATATGAATAAAACAATACAAAGACAAAGTCTGATCTCAGATCAATGTCCCTTTTATATTATATTCCCAAACATTTTCAAAGTAGTTGATTGTATGAAGGCTATAACAACAATGATTGGCAATGATTTCACTCATCCAGTCAAATGTAATTAGGCAATCTATGCACAAAATACTGAATCAAAATGTTTTTACTTTTTTTACATGTCATTTTACCATTAAACTAAAAAAAAAAAATACATAATAAATAGTCAATAACACAAAGAATAAGAAACTGGTGTGCCCTCTCAAAAGTCTAAATACAACATAAGACAGACTCATTATGAAAGACAGGGATAGTTAGTTACTGGATAATATTTGAGAGATGCTAACATGTAACAAAAATAAGAAAGTCTATAGAATATAATTGTATTAACAACAGGAATGAGTCAATTTAACTAACTCTAGGCAGCACTTTACTCCTTTGTCATGATTGAGAGCCACACCCAGAACAGGGTAGTGTAGTAAGAAAAAAAATATAGAGACAATGGTGTGATCACAGCTCTACTACAATGGCAATAAACAATACAAAAGAACACAATGTTGATCCTGGTAAACCTTCTTCAGGAAACAAACAAAACAAAAACAAACTAGAGAAATTATATGAAAAACAAACCAGAGAAATTATATGACTGGATTACAAACTGAATAAATTATGAAACTAAGAAAAAAAATATATCTTATCACATGTCCAAGCTCTCTAGTTTTCTTGCTTGTTTTGTTTATGTTTCCTACAGATGGTCTACCATGCCACAACATTGAGTTGTTTTGTGTTTATTATCAATGTAAAACTGCAACCATACCATGGTCTCTATTTCTTATCACCTTTACCATCAACTTTACAAAAGAACTGTATTCTTATGTCTCTCTCTTTCAACATGTAGCAAGATACAATGTCAGGCATGAGCAAATTCTGGTGTTAGTAGCAAAGATTATTTGACAAGGAAAGTCAACAAATTCTGCCCAATTTGCTGATGGCTCAAAAAGACAATACTCAAGCAAGGTAGCACTTACTTTGCCCATGCTTTTGGATTTCCAACTTGTTGAAATGCAATCTGTAAAAAAAAAATGTGAAAGAGATACACATACAAATTTTAATATGACCTAATTTGTTTATATTGATACCGTCTTTTGAGTGCCGTCTCCACATTGAAAGTTGGCTACCATGGAGCTTCATTCCACTCTGTCTTTTGCTTTGATGGTGCAGGTTGTTATAGGCTGACTTTTCCATCTTTTGATGATACTTTGTAGCAGTGAATGTAAGAATGTAAGGAAAGGAAGGGTGTGGGAACGGTCTGGAGATAGTGTGACAAACATCGGATGTGGGAAGAAGTGTCAAGCATGAGATAGTGGAGTGAACTGTGTTCTAAGGGAGTAGAAAGGGACTCAAGGGGTTTAGAAAATAAGTGATAAACACGGATAGAGTGAGTTGGGGGGGGGGGGGGTGTGTCACGGTAAGACCTAGTCTATGTAAATAGTACCAGTTAGATGGAACGTTCCAAAGATTAGTCAGATCACAGGTGGAACTTAGAGACATAGCGGGTTCTGGAGTGTAGTGTGATGCAGTACCAAAACTGAAGTATTAGTTGAAGTAGTTATCCAAGTGGGAATAGCTAAACCGCAGGGCATTTTTATGTGTTACAGAAGTGTCATGTTGGGCTATATGTAATAAAGTGTTTACAGTTTTTATTCAAAGAGAGACTTGTGTATGCAATCATTTACCCAAAGTGGTAATTATGCCAGTTGAGTCTGAATAACAGTCCAATGACAGTAAAGATGGACGCAAAATAAGCAAGGCAGTACAAGACCACACTAGCAACGGAAAGTACACTCTGTGGACCGAACAGCTAGAGGTTGTCGTGGAAATCGAGGACAAGATAGTCCACGGCCAGCAATACAGGAAAGAGCACCATACACCAACCCCCAGTGTACCACCCACGAGGGACTAAGCTATTACAAGAACAAGAAAGAATAGTGTATGTTCTTTCCAAAGTGTCTCGATCAGGATATCAGTTACTCCATCCACCACATCACAGAGGTGGTATTATCCAGCAGTCAGTACACTCCAGCTTCAAGTACAATCCGTGTACAGGTCGAGTTGCCTCTGTAACAACCAGAAGCTCTATCAGTCAAGGCTCTCTTCCAGCAGTTCAAGCCTTCTATAACAATATACGTGAAAAAAATAAGGTACCTGTTGCACGAGTGGTGATGATACAGTGCACAACTTGTCCATGATAGTCTTGGTCTGCCTCTTTTGTCTTGTATTTTTCCCTCCCAATATAACTTTTAGCTTTTTTGGGAGTCAGAGACTAAGGTGGCCAGGGTCATGTAAGAAGACAGGCAAGCAATAGTATTTCCAAACAAATATTGTATGGCCAGCTCAGGGACAGAAAGAGACCAAAGGGCAGACTAGTCCTGAGATATAAGGATATTTGCAGGGCTTTCTTGAATGAATTCTCTATCAGTGAAATAGATACCCTATACTGACAATAATTAAGGGGTCTGTGAAACAAATTATCATGTCACATGTGTAAGTGTATATGAGTGAGATGTCAGTAAAAACATTCATGTCACAATCAAAGGCATATTATGTGTTTATATAGCACTTATCAACAAAGCAGCAAATCTCTAAATAGAACAACACGTTTAAAAAAGACTGATTAATTTATT
Organism: Megaustenia siamemsis; assembly: GCA_032433765.1. Lineage (NCBI taxonomy): Eukaryota > Metazoa > Mollusca > Gastropoda > Stylommatophora > Ariophantidae > Megaustenia > Megaustenia siamemsis. Next base: position 129,471,688 of record JAVIAB010000092.1, read on the forward strand.
AATTAGAAAAAAACCCAGTTTTTGGTTCAGCCTAAATGTGGAAAGGTCTCTTTCAATAAAAAAATATGCATGCTAATTGTTCACTGGTTAGACTTCATTCTTCTGTCTCTCCTGCTTTCTTATGGATCACGAGCACACACAACAGCAAGGTATTTGTAACTCTCACAATACAAACATGCAAGATCACGATTAAATAGATATGACGCTTTTAAAGTTATTCAAAAGAAAAAAATGTACCTTCTGGGCAGATTTGATTTCTTGCTTTGTACGCCGAGCTAGTGGGCTAGTAGGGCACAACAACTTGGAAGGTGCAGTATAGACAGGCTTTCTCTTGCACATAAACAACTCTGTTTTTAGTACCGGAAACCCATTATAGCTGATAAATAAAGACAATCACAGAGAAATATAAAAATGTTCACATTAGTCAGCAGATGAGTCAAATAACATATTTGTCCACTAAGCAAATATATATGACACTAAGAAACACTATAAAACTGATGGTAGTTAAATAGGGTATAAAGCAGTATGTGGTGTGAAGTGTTTAAAACAAAACTGTAACATATACTGAAAATAAAGAGTGCTTTTCTTGCTGTCTTACCTTCTACAATTTTGTAAACCAGTCAAGCACTTATTTAATTTATGACAGGAGTGTATCTGTGCCTGCATAAACCTTTTGCCATCTCAAAAAAGAAGCTATTCTAAAATTTAAAGCCGTATGAAAATTTTACAATTTACATTTACAACAGATAAAGTCAATACTACTATTTTATTGTGCTGTAGCAAAACTGTCTAATAGTTGATTTCTTTTTTGTCCATTACTGAACTTTTGTTCAACTGGTTTTTATTAAAATACAAATATACTGAAATATATGTGTATACTTTTCTTTACACATTGCCAATTTCATGTAACTTTTTCATCTCGATTTTCTTTTCTGTACTGCTCAATCCCTTCTTCTAGCAGCTTCTGATGTGTTCTGTACTTGTATTATATAAGTATCTTTAACATCTTTTTGATTTAAAGCTGTTATGTCTGACATAAAGCTGTTTAGTTTGACTTTCATTTTAATCAATACAGCATTGTAATCATAGCTAATATCTGCACCTGGACAGGTTTTGGCTTTCTTGACACTGCAACGGAACCTATCTTTTATCATTATGTAGTCTATTTGGCTCCATTTCTTATCTCCAGGGTTTTTCCATGTGTATAGCTTCATATTCTCTTCCTCAAAGTAGGTGTTACATATTATCAGCCTGTTTTCTTCCCAAAATTGTATAAATCTTTCTCCTCTTTCATTTCTTTTTCCTAAACCGTGATTTCCTATAATTTCTTCTTCTTCTACCTTTTTAGCTCCAAGTGGAGCATAGGTCTTCAACAAACACTTTCCAAGTCGTTCTGTTTTTTTGCCATTCTTTTAAGATCATTCCATGTCTTCCCCATCATCTTCATCTCTGCTTCTATCTGTCTTCTCCAAGAATTCCTTGGTCTTCCTCTTTGTCTTTTCCCCTGGGGATTCCAAAAAAGGGCCTGTTGTGTAATACTCTCAGTTGGCTTCCATAGTGTGTATCCTATCCAGCGCCATCATCTTCGCTGTATCTCTTTATCCACTGGTATTTGACTGATTTCCTATAATGGTCTTATATATACCTTTTCCTACCATTGCATTCATTAGATACTTCGATATCTCAAGAGACGCCGTCACCGGTTGTGACGTCATTAGGTAAAATTGTGTGGCCAGGAACACGCCGTGTGCAAAACCTCCGAATTTTTACATCGTATGTAAATCGTTTTCCGATGATGTTTCCGGAAGCTATTATATGAAACTTAAGTTGTTTCCTAACAATGAGAGTTCCGTCCGCCTATTTAAAAAGTCGGAAGTGATCTAAAACGATTGTATCTTGTCTTACAACGCATGTTCCAGCTACATACGACGGTCTCATCATATTTTCACCCGAAAAAAAGCATGATGCAGTAAAATAATATGGATATTTAGATTTAGCGTCCATTTTTACATAAGTGTGTGGAATTTCAAAATGATTCGTGTTAGGATGTTGCGGCAATCGCGAAAATTGATGCCCCTGCTCGCTCCATATAAATAACATGGCCGATCGGCGACTATTTCGAATGTTGAACTTTAATTCATTGCAGAAGAAAATCCTGCTAACGTAGGTTTAAATAATAAAGATAACCTGATTCTATAACCACTTCTACATATTTGTGGGAAATTTTAAATGGATCTGTCGGCCCCTATTGAAATTATCGGCATTTGAACGACCACACCATCATTATACAAAATTTCCGGTTTTCCCCCATGCTTGGTCTCTTCAACCATCATCAAGTGCCTCTAACTCAGACTCACTCAACGTTTTTTTTTAGTTATTATAGTTAGTTATATTTAATTTAAAATGTAGTATTTCCAGTTGCCTAATATTAATAAATATTACCAATTATTGAATTGAAAGTTTTTTTTAATTTATATACTGTAAACACATATATTTTTTTTTAATGAATAAAAAAAAAATTAATAATAAAATTATACTTCTTATACACATAAAATAACAATAATAATGATGTGACTTCTTTAGCAGAAATTCAGTATTATTTTTATGTGAATCATAGAAATTTATAATTATTCTTACATAAATTGCAGAGAATTACTGTTATTTTTGACGTAAATTCCTGAAAATTACCGTTACTTTGATATAAATCAATTTAAATGACTTATTTTTGACGCAAATCAAATAAAAAGTATTATTTTTTTTTATTGTACACCAAATATAATGATTATTTTGAAAATGTACACCAAATGTAATGATAATAATTTTAATTTAATAAAAAAAAAATTTGGCTTCTTATTTAAAATTTGGCTTTTTTTGCATGGCCAACCTGGCGCTATGGTTTTTTCTTCTTTGCATCATTTAACACAGAAATAATTCACTTAAAAAATCGTAACTTTTTTTCTAATTGTCGTACAAACATGATTCAGGTATCATTGTTTTACTCACTTCGAGGGCTATTTAGCTATCCTGGTTTCAATTATTAGAAATTATTTTGAAATAAAAACCAAAGTACCTACATTCATATCACCCATTCATAATTACATTCAGGATGGCCAAAGATTTCACCTGCTTCATAACTTTATTTAGATCTTCATAGTATGTCTCTGTTTGTTCACCTGTATAGTCTTGAGTAGATTATTGCTATGTCGAATGGTTTTGCTTTCATTTTGAGTAGTAGCATAATCCTATCATTGTATGTCCAGTGGGTATTTATTTCTGTAGCTCTCTTTTTATTAGTATTCTACACCTCTTTGATGTTTTATTTTATTACCTGAATATATAAATGTATATCTTTCATCCTGTTTGTATCCACATTCTTTCCATCTTGTCTCTGATATGCCTAAAATATCTATGTCTAATTGTTTTGCTTCTAAAATAAGATTTTCCTGTTTTCCTTCTTGGTAAAGAGACCTAACATTCCATTTATATTCGTAGAGCTTTATTCTGACATAAAAGTTAGAATTTCTCTCCATGGCTTTCTTTGGAATAGTACATGATGAGGCTCCAATCTCCTTCACGGTGGTCATCTATATTTGTCTTTTGTGACCTGAATATGCCTCTTGTGTACCACACACTTTGCTGCTTTCGCTTTATGAGCAGTTGATCATTTCTGATTCTTTCACTCTATCTAAAGGTAAAGTACTAGACTTGAATCTGCATCTTAGCATGCGAGTTATCACCCATATGTGCTTGGCCCCTTATCCAGAAGTGTTCGAAGACTTCTGGATCGTGTCGCTTTAAGCATCAAAACTCACGTTATGAGGCGGCATTCCTCACCTTCCCAGAGTACTACCCTGGTGCCCATTTCTGGCTGGGTCAACCGCGGAGGTATTTTTTATTCCAACCCTGAGGACAATTCACTTTGCTTCCAGAGGGAATTGAACACAGATTGTCTGAACATCAGAAGCCCAGTCGAGTGGTTTTTCCCATCTAGGCTACCAAGGTTCCAATCACTCCATCTACCATCATAGAATTTGTACATTCGGGATGGACATTCCTGGTAGACGCCATTGTTGTTAAAATAGATGGTTGCCTATCGAACTGCAAACACTTGTTGACCTATCAAAGAGAAGTCAAACATACTGACACAAAAAATGTTAAACTGAAATTTCAATAAAGTTCACAGTCCATCCGCTCATCAGAAGTAAACATAACTACAATGGGGAATAGCAGCACATTATTTCATAAACAGATTGTTGCAGAAATCATTTAATAATGTCAGCAAGAGTAGAGTCAGAAAAACTATCTACACACAGAATATAGAAATACACTACACTATAAGAACACTGAACAAAACATTGAAAAAGTCTTAATTAAAACTACACTACTGTAGCTAGGACTAGACTAGGAACAATAAGATCACTTGAGATAACATCAGGTGTCAGATAGTAGGAACAAGATCACTTGAGATAACATCAGGTGTCAGATAGTAGGAACAAGATCACTTGAGATAACATCAGGTGTCAGATAGTAGGAACAAGATCACTTGAGATAACATCAGGTGTCAGATAGTAGGAACAAGATCACTTGAGATAACATCAGGTGTCAGATAGTAGGAACAAGATCACTTGAGATAACATCAGGTGTCAGATAGTAGGAACAAGATCACTTGAGATAACATCAGGTGTCAGATAGTAGGAACAAGATCACTTGAGATAACATCAGGTGTCAGATAGTAGGAACAAGATCACTTGAGATAACATCAGGTGTCAGATAGTAACAACAAGATCACTTAAGATAACATCAGGTGCCAGATAGTAAGAACAAGATCACTTAAGATAACATCAGGTGTCAGATAGTAGGAACAAGATCACTTGAGATAACATCAGGTGTCAGATAGTAGGAACAAGATCACTTGAGATAACATCAGGTGTCAGATAGTAGGAACAACAAGATCACTTGAGATAACATCAGGTGTCAGATAGTAGGAACAAGATCACTTGAGATAACATCAGGTGTCAGATAGTAGGAACAAGATCACTTGAGATAACATCAGGTGTCAGATAGTAGGAACAAGATCACTTGAGATAACATCAGGTGTCAGATAGTAGGAACAAGATCACTTGAGATAACATCAGGTGTCAGATAGTAGGAACAAGATCACTTGAGATAACATCAGGTGTCAGATAGTAGGAACAAGATCACTTGAGATAACATCAGGTGTCAGATAGTAAGAACAACAAGATCACTTAAGATAACATCAGGTGTCAGATAGTAAGAACAACAAGATCACTTAAGATAACATCAGGTGCCAGATAGTAAGAACAAGATCACTTAAGATAACATCAGGTGTCAGATAGTAAGAACAACAAGATCACTTAAGATAACATCAGGTGTCAGATAGTAAGAACAAGATCACTTAAGATAACATCAGGTGTCAGATAGTAAGAACAACAAGATCACTTAAGATAACATCAGGTGCCAGATAGTAAGAACAAGATCACTTAAGATAACATCAGGTGTCAGATAGTAAGAACAACAAGATCACTTAAGATAACATCAGGTGTCAGATAGTAAGAACAACAAGATCACTTAAGATAACATCAGGTGCCAGATAGTAAGAACAACAAGATCACTTAAGATAACATCAGGTGCCAGATAGTAAGAACAACAAGATCACTTAAGATAACATCAGGTGTCAGATAGTAAGAACAACAAGATCACTTAAGATAACATCAGGTGTCAGATAGTAAGAACAACAAGATCACTTAAGATAACATCAGGTGCCAGATAGTAAGAACAACAAGATCACTTGAGATAACATCAGGTGTCAGATAGTAAGAACAACAAGATCACTTAAGATAACATCAGGTGTCAGATAGGACTGTGTGCTATCACCTCTCCTATTCATTATGTACATTGACAACTTACTGCTAACCAGAAATGAAAAAAAAAAAATAATAATAATGAAATAAATGAACTACTATTTGCAAATCATGAAGTACTAATTGCGGAAAATAAAGAAAGATTACAACAACATCTCATTGGTGTGAGCAAGGAATATTCAATTAAAAAGACTTGTGGATAAATATAGAGAAAACTGAAGTCATTGTAATAGAAGGAAAATAAAGATTATGAATATAGCAATTGAAAATAAGGATTTTAAATAAGTATCAGAGTTTAAATATCTAGAAACAACATTCACAGATGGATGGATAAAGACCTATCTATGTTAGATATAATAAAGCTAACCATGTATTGGGATAATCATCTATTCTATAACATTGAGCAGTCTCTATACACCATAGCTTTTGATAGAGTACACCACAAACAACTTATAGAATGCCTAAAAGAGATATCTAGAAAAAAATATCTAGATGACATGGACATATGACTAATATGTAATCTATACTGGGAGCAAACAGCAATAATAAAATATAACAAAGAGAACTCTACACCCATTGATATAAAAAGGAGTAAGACAGGGATGTATCCTATCACCAAGCTTGTTCAATCTATACACTGTGCAAATTGTTAAAAACATCAGAGATGCCAGGCCTACAAATTAATGGAAAGATAATCAATAACCTAAGATATGCTGACGATACTGTACTACTAGCAGAAAATCCTAAAGATCTACAACAATTACTTAATGAAATAAACATGACAAGCAAAAAATATGGACTAGATATGAATATCAAAAAGACTAAAAAACTACGATCATAAACAAAGAAGATACTCAAAACCCACAAGTGGATATCAAAATTGAAGGAATAGACCTGGAGACAATTCAGAACTACAACTACCTTGGACATACTATAACCAGTGATGGAAAATGTACAACTGAAATAAACAAAAGAATAGGAATGGCAATAAGTAATTTTAATGTCATGAAGAACATACTAATATCAAAACAAATAACACCAGGGCTAAAACTAAGAATAGCAAAATGTTACATCTTCTCAATACTGCTATATGGTGCAGAAACATGGACATTAGACAAGAAAACAGAACAGAGAATTGAAGCCTTTGAAATGTGGATATATAGAAGAATAGGTAGAGCTGGATGGAAGGAAAAGAAAACAAACGATGAAGTCTTAAAACAACTAAAAATGAAAATAGAACTACTAAGCACAATTCAAACAAGACAAATGCGATTTTTTGGCCATGTTATAAGACACAACAGCCTACTAAAAGTAATCCTGGAGGGGAAAATACAAGGTAAAAGAGGCAGAGGCAGACCAAGACTAACATGGACGAGTAACATCAAAAGATGGACAAATCAGCCTATGACAACCTGCACCATCAAAGCAAGAGACAGAGCAGAATGGCGCTCCATGGTAGCCAACCTTCAATGGTGCGGAGAAGGCACTCGATGATGAGAGCAGTCTCATTATACACATAGATATATGACCTTTGACATCTTGATAGATGGCTCGTAGCAAACAATCATGACTTGTCAATAGTTTGGTAATATAATAATGTCCTATGCTGGATGCTGTTGCAATCTCCCCAAAGATTGAATCTGTCAATAATGGATATACAGATCTATGTGCAGAATGAACACGTTGCACATGTGGTGCCCAACCTCAACTTGCTTCTTCTGTTCCCCGCCTTCAGATTTTTACATCATCACTTTCTTGGATGATTCTGTGCCATTTTTTGTTTTTGTTGTCCATGTGTTTCAATCTGATCGTAGATTTCCCTAGTTTTTTTTCACTGTTAGAGAATTCTCTCGTGGAACCCCTGCAAATATTCTTATATATCAGTATCATAAAACACCAAGAACACCTGATACAGAGTATTTTTACACTTATTTACTATTAATGTAAAACTCTGAAACTTACAGTGAATCAATCACAAGTGTAAACTGGTCACTACAGAAATGAGATGTCTGAGAAGAGTGGCAGGAGTGACATTAGGTGATGGACAATGAAATGAGAACATAAGAAAAGTTTGGGTATTGATTAAATCTTACATTACATACAATGATAACAATTGAAATATGTTGGCCAACTCCAAAGAATGCCTGAAAATGCTGTACCATTCAGGTCATACAGAAGTTAATAAGTACATATAGACCATTAGGAAGACAAGAAAAAGATTGTGGGATGATATTAAAGTAAGATAGCTTGCAACAACACAAACTGACTGACTATTCAAGAAGCCAAAAAACAAGCCAGAGCAAGAATCAACCAAGCTACCTTAACATTGGAGAAAAGGGGAGACACCAACACCACAACTGGTATACCAAAGAATGATGATGACCGGTCAAAGCAAAAGATATAATCAAATGAACTTACATGTAAAATTATTATAATTAATGTAATTATTTAAAGAGAGCTTTTTAGTTCTGGGTTTCATGCTTACCTGTACTTGACACCCTCAGGCAAACCAACAGGCTCAGGAGGCATAATGAAAACTGTTCTTTCACTGAAATCACAAAACATTATATGTTATGACTGGACACTTCAAGAATCAGTAATGAAAGAAGGACATGCTTGCTTCGGTGTACCCAAAGTGAAAACTTTACAATGTGACAAGAAACACATATTAAAGTATCTTCAAGACTGTTTACTAAAGAGTGACACTGTCATTGATGACAGTATAGTTCTGAGTCTACATGAACTGACAGCAATACTTGAAATTAATAGGGTGATTTGTCTTCCCGTTATAAAATTCATTTAATTTATACAGAGCAACCCCTTCAATGTATAGTTTTATCTGTGAATATATTTAAACATATATCTTTCTTTGCGTGGGGCGCAGGTGTGTTCGTAAGTGATATTAATAATATCTTATGATCTGCTTAATTCACGACATTTAATCTCTCATACCAACATTATGAATCTATGTTTGTTTATACAACAATACAATTTAATAATTTAGGTGAGTAAAAATGAAAATCATAATTTTTTTTAACCACTTCAATTTTGTTAAATTTTGCATTTGAAGTTATCTTTCTATCCTTCGTTCGCCTGAAGTATAGTCTATATCTGCAATGTCGTTTCCTGTATAAATTTTACTGTCTTTTGTAATTCTTGCAGTGGCCATAGAGTTTTGTCTGTAGTGTTGTATCTATGGCCCAATGGATTTTCCTCAGTCTACTATATTCTGTGCAGTCTTGAAGTATGTGTTCAGCAGTCTGGGGCGCCTGTCCACATGTACAAGTAGTTGAGGTGCAGATCTTGGATTTTGTATACATGTGACTATGGAGTCGATTGTGTCCTGTTCTGAGGCGTATAATGATAACTTGTTCATATTTATTCATATTATGGAAGGCATTCTGATTTGGGGCTTGTGGTCCTCTGATTGATTTGATTATCTGTTTCTTATGACGGTATGTAACCGGTGTATCTAGTTGTGTGCCTGTTGAACCTTCCTTTGCCAGCGATCTGCTTTCTCATTTCCACAGTGAGATGGGATCCACTGCAGGGCAACCCTGTGGTGCTTGCAGAGTTCAGTCAATAAGGTCTGCAGATGTGGTAATTTTCTGGATTGTAGTGCCTGGAGTACTGATCTTGCATCTGTCAAAAACACTACAGGCTATGGGCTAGGATTACTGTTCAGCAGTTTTTCTATTGCCAACTTTATTGATTGTATTTCTGCATAATAATTGTGACAATATTTCCCTGTTGCTATTTTATTCACACCCCTAATGTTATTTGGGCACTCTATATATGCATTCAGAAAATGAAAAATATCTTATGCAACAAATCTATGTCAATAAAATGAGAAAGAGAGTTCATCGGTGTTATATAGAACCAATTCTGACCCATGGAAGCGAATCATGGACAGTAGACAAACAAATGAAAAAATGATTAGAGGCCACAGAGATGGGATTTCTCAGAAGAATGTTGAAAGTTCCCTGGACAGATAAAAAGACCAATCAGGAAGTTCTCAAAGAGGCCAACACAAAAAGGGAGCTCTTAAAAAACATTAGAAAGAAGCAATCAACATTTTTCGGGCACATCATGAGAAGAGGAAAGTTGGAATACTTGGTTACAACTGGCAAAATAAAAGGAAAGAGAGATCACGGACGACAAAGAGAGAAAATACTGGATAGCTTGGTGTCATGGCATGGAAAACAGTCAACAACAGAATTGATACGATGCACTGTGGATAGAGGATTGTGGAGGGACATGATCGCCTACGCCAACCGGCAGGGTACATGATGATAATGATATATGCACCTGCTCCCCTATTCTTTACTGCATTCTGTGCTGATCCATCTGTGTACACACGAATCCATAGATCTTGTGGGTATTCTTCATCCAGGAAACTGAGAGTTATTGTTTTTCGCTGTAGACTATTCTGTTCTTCTTTGTCAACTACTCTTTTCACTTCTGTCCGTATTTGTATTTATAATCCTGATTCCTCTGTCCAGGGAGTCTGTTCTGGTATGGGCAGTAGGTGGTTAACAACTCTTGGCATATCTGGTGTTCGTCTACTGATACGCTTGGCTTGGTGGATAAAACTGCTTCTCTTAAGTCGTCCCAATGCAAGATTTTTGAGTCGGTCCTTCATTGGATGTCTCGGCATGCATGCAAATTTTTCTGCCTGTATCAGCACCTTTGTGTCCCTCCGTTCTCTCAGTGCTGGTATCCTCCACAATTTCATCATCTCCAATATTGGTGTTGATTTAATTGCTCCTGTGATGACCCTAAGTGTCTGGTTTTGTACTTTGTCCAGTTCTTGCAGTGTGGTGTTTGATGCTGAGCACCATGCAGATGATCCATATTCTAAATGTGGGCGTATACTCTGTTGGTAAACTTTGCTAAGTATTTTTCCACTCGCACCCCACGTGGTTCCACACAGCTTTCTTAGAATAGCCAATTTCCTCCTTGCTTTTTGGTTGCTTTATTTATCTGCTATTTCCAAGATAGTTTGTTATCAAATGTAACTCTGAGATATGTAGATGGCTCCTGCTTTTTGTTTTGGGGAAAGAGCATTTGAAGTTAAAATGTATTTTTGCATTCAAAGCATCGATAAAAGTGAAAGTTATAAACACTGGGCTATTAGGCGGCAATTGTTATTTAACAAATTTGCAAGATGAACTGAAACAACAGACACACGATCATTGTTTTTATAGCAACAAAACAGTGAAAAAGTTCTGAATATAGGTTAGAAACACCTGGATTTTTGTCAGAGGAAGAGTCTCATAGTGTCATATTAAGGGTCTAATTTGTGTCAACATTACTTAGGTTATTTCAGCTAAAAAGCGTTGTCCGAACAGGCATGTCCTGCATGTCCAGGAAACACAGACAAAAGTAACTGCATATTGCTGACTTCTGTAATGACTCAACCCACTACCTGTATACAGAGCCCGCCTTCACTTTTCTTATTATGCTCATTGAATCACTTAGTATACAGGTGTGGGTGTTATTTTGTGACTCCAACTAGATGAATGCCCTGGTCGCTGCCATTACTTCCATTACCATGCTACTCATGGTCATAATATAGGCACCACTGTCTTCTTTGACTGTTTTGTCTGCAGAGCATGCTGTAAATGCCCTTCAATGTATACATCAGCACTTAAATCTCTAACACTATTAGTTATTAGCTGTTGAACTTGTTGAAACCTTCTGACATAATCCTATACTGTTTGATATTTTATTTCCAACATTTATTCATTAGCATCCTTTCAGAACTGTCTCAACTTTAATCAACTATTTTAAAGATCACCACTTCTACCATGTGCCCCATGTCCCCAATGAAAATCTTTAGAACATACCGGAGCTATTATACAATCTAACAGGGATTATAAATAAGAATGGATGTAGCCTCACCTTGTGTGAGTATTATCAATGTCAAGTAATTTTGGTTCATCTTTTAATTCATCAACCTGAAAAAAAAAATATGAATTTCACAAGAAAAAAATTAAGTTTTCAACAATAGTATTATTCCATTTTTTTTTTTTGCACATTAAAAAAATACCTTTTATCTCAAATAAATATAGTACTTTTACAATATTCATTCACTTCATACTCAAACAGTTATGGTATATGGACAAACTGCTTGGCACAATTTTTTTTGACCACAGCCAATCCTGATGGCTGTAAGAGCATTGCTGTTAATGAAACATTCCACGCACAGAATTGCTGAAAGTGTTGTCTGATATGAGTTTCTTCTTCTTAGCTTTCACCTATTAAATGGGTGTGGGCCCATTGTGTTTTTAGTTTTATGGGAAAGCCCAAATATCTGTGCCTTTTGACCTTACACATTCCATCTTTGGCATGGGTAGATTTGCTTAAAAATCTTGCCTGGACAATAGCCATTTTAGCCTGCTTTTTTTCCATTTTCAACTGCAAAGGGTTCTTTAACCCTAGATTATGATAGCATAGCAAAAAAATTTGATAGTTCGAGGTATTCAAACGTCACCAACTTGCTTGTGTGTACTTCCTAATTACTACTTCCAGTGACCAGTGAGTGTTTAATTTGCTTCTATTGATGTAGGGTGTGTGTCATGCCCCCCCCCCCCCCGACACAATCAAATTAGTCTTTTTTTCCCTCTGCCATCATCAAATACTTGGAAAATAACAATATGACCTTCATTGACATGGATGGATGTACAATATAAGTGATACATATTCAGCAGTTCAATTTAATAATTATATTGAAAAATTAATCCTTTATCACTGTTCAGCCTATTCTTGAAAATAGAAAAGTCAGCATAACAATTGTGCCTTTTAATTTAATTTATTGTTTGATTTTTGAATTGCTCAATTTTTGAGGTAATGAGCTGGCACAGTTAATTAGCATGCCAGATGGCAACCAATTATTTTCTGTGTATTTTTTGACTAAAGTGCTGATAAAAATATGTGTATCAGTTATGTCTGATTCATATATATTCTGATTTATATATATTTATTCTAATAACAAAAATTATTTCATTAATTAATTATTACTGATGTTAAAAATTACAATAATTTAATATCATATTTATTAAATATAATTTTAATGATTTCATTTAAAAAATTCATTGTCCTCAACAATTTAACTCCATTTTACTTCAGTGCAGCATTTAACTCACTTTTTCAGTACACTCATCAAAGAAAGTAAGGCCAGCATCTTTGTCGGACATAAAAGATCTGACTTCTATGAATCGAAAGAACATTTGCGTGTGCATTAGCTGTTGGTAGAACTTTATATTGGCTTTGTCTCTACTCTTTAGGAAACCTGTAAATATCAGAAAAATAAAATTAACAGACTAATAACAAAGAGCATCAATATAAATTCAGCATTTAAATTATTTTACATGAAAGGAATGAGGAATATGGTGTAACCGAATGTTTTAAATGTGTGCAAGTTACCCGCCGATAGCCTGTCCGGTTATCTGTGAGCATTGTATAATAAATAATGACAACCGCTATATGTTAAATGCGACTGATGTCCCTCTTGTGCGCCTGCTATGTCAGCAGCCACCAACACTTTAATAAGGCCGCTCCCTTGACATAACAATCAAGCAGCTTGCCTAATTGCGATGAACGAACTCTGGAACTTTCCGTGTCACAAAACCGACCTGTCACCCCCAGGCGACCACCGGCTGTTGCTGGAAGAAAGTGTCTGCTTCGCAACTGGCCAAAACACACTGTGTGTTTCTCCGTGACTCGTTAATTAACAGTACTTCGCGTTGGTTGGGTTTTTTCAACGTTCCAGTCTCGTTACATTTGACATCCAGATTCTCAGCTTGCCCCAGCGTCGTTCGTCACTAGTCCACAGGGCCACTGCTGGAATAAATTGATTGAAGTCAAACGCCACCTAAAAATTCTATCTATCTATTGACCTTTCGAGCCGTAACCGGCCCATAGGGCGTAGACCAAGATACACCTTCTCCTATATGAATTTTTGTTCTAGCAGTTTTCTTTTAAAGATATTTTATTAAATCTCGCCATCTGTCTCTGTTCTGTGCAAGCAGTTCTATCTCATTGAGGGAGCCGATTCCTGCTGCTCTTGCCTCTCTCATCAATGTTATTCTCAGTGTCTCCCTGGGTCTTCCTCTTTTTCTTTTACCTGTTGTTTCCCATATGAGGGCTTGCTTTGCTATTCGATTATTATCTCTTCTCATCACATGTCCAACGTATGACCATCGTCTTTTCTTTATTACTGAAGATATTAGTGGTTGATTGGCGATTTCTCTAATTTCCTCGTTTGTTTTGAATTCGTTCCATTCTATACCAAGTATTTTCCTTAGACATTTATTTTCGAATGCGTTCAACTTTGTTTCTATATCTCTTGTTGTTTTCCAGCTTTCACACGCATATGTAAGGGTTGATAGTACATTTGATTTGAATAGCCTAAGTTTTGTGTTTGTGCTAATGAGTTTTGATTTCCACAACTTTTCAAGGCTTCTGAAAGACATTGCTGCTTTAGCCAGTTTAGTTTAACCTAAAAATTACTCACTGTTTATTCCAAGAAACTCCTTCCGTATTCACAGGGTAGTACATAATTCATTCAGTCACACGAAATGGTTCTTAGTGGCTTACCAGCATTAGCAACACACTACAGTCACAATAACAGTTCTTGGCTGCTCACAATCATTATCAACAGTTCAGTTAAACCCTCTATCAACTAACTTTCGATCCTGGGAAATATTCTCTGTCCAACTGTCAGCAGGACTAACTACTAAAATGGTTTCTGTCCAAAAATGACAGCAGGAACTACCAGTTAATGATTCAACCTATCTAAGTACGTGTTAACGCTTCCTGCCCCACTGAGGTCCTCTGCTCAACTCACTTGTCTTTTTGTATTTTCACGTATCACTTTCGCCTTCTGCCAATCACCACTTTCGTTACATTCTTTGTACTTTCCCTGATTGACGCTCACCCTTACACGGGACTCTCATGTTTTTGTCTAGAGTTCACTCTTCTCTCTTTCCCGTGACTCCCCTCTCGTTCACTCATCATTACATCATCCCGACCCACTGCTACAATGGTGTATTCTAATTAACATCCTTTATAAGTATTTCCTTATCACATTATCCTTATCAGATAAGTTTAGGCTGGTCAAGGAAATAAAAGATCTTAGCAACCTTTAGTCTTATGTGGCATATATGATCTATCAATTCTACTGTTGATTCTCATTATGCCATGGTGTTATGTTATTCTGAAATTATCCCTCCATGACATCTCGTTTCTTTTTTCTATCAAATGTGTAGTTTTACTATATTAATCTACTTGATTTCTCATAAAATATTATTACTTCTGTTTAATATGTTGTGATATTGTATGTTTCCATCAGCTCAACAAAATTCTCAAATGTGCTGATTATTAGTCGACCCTTACTTCCCAGCCAGGTGATACACAGTTAGTTAGGATCAAGTAAACACCACTATAAAGACCATTTGCAATGTGCTCGATCAGCCACATCTGATAAAGTATTATTGTATTTAAAAAGCTGGATATTCAAACTGTGGTCGCTTTTGTTATTTATCTCTTGAGATAGTATTAATGTTTTAGCTTCTTAAGTTACACCAGTAACTCATAACAACAGGATTTGTGTAAAATTATAATAAAGTGATATTGTTTAGAATTGAAGTTCTGTTTATGTGGTGTGGGATTTTGGTTCTTTTTATACTTTTTATCACTGGTAATAATTTAATTTTAAATTTTAGCTGTCTGGAGTTAGTAAAATATATATTTATATTATTCTACTTTTTATGGTTAACAAAATAGGACTGCAGAAATAAAGTGAACAATGATTTCAATTTGTACTTATTGTTTCAATATAAAAGTACAGAAATTTTGTTACTAGATACCACAAGGCACACACAATCCACTGGCTGCTATGTTAGTAAGTGACAAAGGAAAGAAGAATATTTAACACAGTATCCTAATACAAATACTTTTATAATATTTGTTATAATATTGCTATCACATTTTAAAAATGAAATTATTTAAACAACTCAATTTATATAAACACTGCCCACGCCTGTTTAAGGCATGTTCTTTAGCTGAAATGACCTAATTCATGATGACGCAAATGAGGCCCTTACCCAGACAAAAATTCAGGTATTTCTAACCTACATTCAGAACCTCTTTTTCCATAGCTTTCATTAATTTTTCCCACATTCCTGCTACAAAAACAGTTAATGTTTATATAACGTCGCTGACATTGCCATGTCTGTTGTTTCAGTTCATCTCGCAAAATTTGCTAACATAACAATTTCCGCCTTGTAGGTTCATGACTTTCATTTTACCAGCACTACGATCACAAACATAAAGAACATGTACTGGCAACAAACAGCGGCCATAAGAACTGGAAACCAATTGGAAATGTTTCAACAAATAAAACAGGGTGTTAGACAAGGTTGTGTGCTGTCACCAGATTTGTTTAATATTTATGGTGAGATTATTTTAAGATCCATAAGGGACATGCCTGGAATAACAATTGGAGGTCATAATATAAATAATCTAAGGTATGCTGATGATACAGTCTTAATCACTAAGAGTGAAAATGAGTTACAAGAAATGTTGGACATTATAATGAAGGAATGCAAAAATAAAGGACTCGGCCTTAATAGCAAAAAGACAGAGGTAATGGTAACAACAAAGAAAAAGACATCACCTCAGTGCAAAATAAAGACAAGTGGAACAATATTAAAACAGGTAAATGAATTTAAATATTTGGGAACTTTGTTAACCTCAGACTGAAGATGTACAAAAGAGGTGAGGTGCAGAATGGCTCAGGCAAAAGCAGCTTTCCAAAAAATGAGGAAGATACTATGCAATCCATTTTTGACAATAGAAACAAGAAAAAGAGTTCTTAAATGTTATATAGAGCCAGTCTTAACATATGGATGTGAATCATGGACAATAGGACAACAGACAAGAAAATCACTGGAGTCTGTAGAAATGTGGTTTTACAGAAGAATGTTGAGAGTACCATGGACAGCTAAGAAGAGTAATGAAAAAGTTCTGAAAGAGGTAAAAGCAAAAGAGAACTAATTTCCAATATTAGGAAGAAACAATCATCATTTTTTGGCCATGTAATGAGAAGAGAACAACTGGAATATATTGTAACAACTGGAAAAATTGAGGGACGAAGAGATAGAGGGAAGCAAAGAGAAAAAATAACAGACAGCTTAAGAGAATGGCTTGGCAGAAGGTCAACAACAGAAATGATAAATAGCTGCCGAGATCGAAAATTGTGGAGAGATATGATCACCTACGCCAGTAGGCACGGTACTTGATGATGATGATGACGATCACAAAAACATAGATCTGCTACAAATTCAATTTTCATAAAACTGAAGCACTCAAAAAAATATTATGTCTTTAATTTTTACTCACAGAAAATATTAACTTTTGTATAAACAAATTTAGATTCAAATGATAATATGAGAGATTAAATGTGGTGTATTAAGTGGAATGTAATATAAATAACATATTATTTCATTTATGAACACTGGCGCCCTGAGCACAAAAACATAGATCTTCTCCAGATACACGTTTAACAAAATTGAAGTGGTAACAAAAATTAATTCACTTTTACTCACAGAAATTACTAAATTTCACTGCTGTATAAAAAAACTTAGATTTAAAATGTTAATATGAGAGATTAAATGTTGTGTAAGCAGATCGTAATATAAAATATAAAGTCCCAGTGTAATTTTTTCAGCAGCGGTGGGCTAGACAGATATTTTTTTCAGACTTTGCTGGAGGGAATTCTATATTTGACATCATGACTGCATAAAACTAGGATAGAGGTTTAAAAGAGCATGTATTCAGATGTGAGCCAAATGCCACACAGTAAATGACATAATTAATTCAATAATAGCAAATTTTTCAGCTTTATATAATTCCAGTGTTAAGACAATTATGTTAATTTAAGGTATAAATCATTTATAGAACAGCTGACCTTGCATGTCAAACAATGAGGAAGCATCTGTAGCACGTTTATTTGGAGCTTTCATAATAGGATTGAGAAAACTCTTGTAATCCTTGAGTATGCTGGCAGTAAACCTGAGGAAAACCTCTTGGATAGCAAGTTCCAGCTGTGTCTAATTGGACAAAACCAAAAGAAACTACTATTAAATGTGATTCGGGGTCTGGAGAAATATCTAGCTTGTGGAAATAGAAAACTTATTAAATAAATTGCTCACACACAAATACAAAATCAAGTACTATTGCATTAAAAAAAAGTTGAATATTCAAAATGTGGTAGTCTTTGTTATCTATCTTTGGAGATAGTAATAATATTTTAGCTTCTTAATTTACACAAGTCATCATAACATCAAGATTTATGTTAAATTAAAATATGAACAAGTGGATACAAAAAAAAACCAGGGTTGCCAGAAAAATTACACCTACTACCCCAGCTTAATAGAAAATAACAAATATCAATTTTACAAATTTCAAATGGGAAATAAAAGATTGAAGTATCATCTTTTCAATATTCTAAGGATAGGAGCTTATGATGAATGTGACCAAAGTGACTGAAAATCAGTTATAATCATGCCCAACATAAGATGACCAGTGAAGGCTCTTGTGGCCATTACCAGCACTATATCAAAACAGAACAAAGCTGACCAATGCTTTCTTTTAACTTATTAATATTAACATCTGGAGGTGTACACAGAAGAAGTATTATGAAATTTTACATTTTGCTTCCCCTATGACATGATATATGCCACTAAACATTACTGTTTTTTTTTTTCAGTTCAATTAAAGATTGTATCCTTCTGTTCCTTATTTTAGTTTTGCTTACAAATGTCCTGAAGACTACTAAAAGGCTTCTACTATCCTTATATTATTTACACATAAGCAAACAATTTTCATAGCTCACATTTTGTTTCTTGCGCTTGAAGTCCTGATCAAACTCTAAAGAAATCTCATCAATGTCATTTTTCAGCGCACTGGGCTGGCTTGATTTCTCATACAGTTTGGTTAAGGACTCAAACATCACACGTGAAGGTTTCTGTAAATAAATTAGCAAATCTTTAATCAAAAAAGGATTCATTCTGCAACCAGAACTTTATTTATTAATAAACAATGTTAATTGTTTTGTTGATGTGATTACAATTCTTTAAACTTAATTTTTGAAATATTTATCAGCAATATTTTATCAGGAAAAAGTAACAAGAAAGAATAAAAGAATACATCTAACTAACCTTTGGCAACATTTTGAAGTTCAAGGATTTCTTGTCTTCAGGCCTGTTTGGAAATGGAAACAATTTACAAATAAAATACAGAATTTACTGAAGTAAATAGTTATAACTTTATTTGTAAAAGAAGGAAAAAATGTGTCAATTACATTCATGAGATGGGGCCTATATGTAAAGATCCTCTCTATGCCTTAACTCTATCTATACCGCTCAGTTAATTTTAGCTGCATACCCATCAAATACTGGTGCAGCTTATAATAGCTGAGTCTTTAATTTCTAAGTTTAAATAAAATTCTATTATATTTCATCCAATCCAGTATTTTGAAAGCATATTTCGGATGTTTACTTTTGCATATCATTAAAGCAGGTGTTTCTTAGAAGCATTTTTCATTGTGCTTTTAATCATTTTCAGTTGTGTGTTATTCCAAGTGATTGAATTTTCCCTGATAAAGAAATTACTTCCTTGTGAACTGAAGCAATTATTTTTGACCGAACAAGCCTCACAATTAATTCAATCATGGTTTGCTGTTAAAAATGTAAAAGATGTAATTATGCACCACCATGGATCTTCTTCTTCTTCTTTCCTTCCTCATTTGCCTTTCAGCATCGAGGGGAGATATAATTTGTGGTCGTTTGCTCTTCTGTTCGCCTCTGCTGCTGTTATGTCTCCTAGTCTAATATTCCATCGATCCATCTTTTTTGTGGCCAACCATTGGGTCTGGTATTCTCACAACATTTGTTGAAGGCTTGTTGTGTTGTGTTTTGATCTTTCTGCCTTGTCACAAGGCCAAACCATTTTATCGGTTGTTTCTTTATATGTTCTATGGCGAGGGCTATTCCTAGCTTTTTTCTCAGTTCTTCATTTCTGATCTTATCTCTCGGACTGTTTCCTGTCATTCGTCTAACACATTTCATCTCAGTAGAGGTTATTTTTCTTATTGTTCTTGCATCTAGGGTCCAGGTCTGGCATTGGTAGCACAATGTTGGGATGAAGATTGTATTGTATAGTGCCCGTATTGCCTCTAGAGTTATTTACTTGTTGGACAAAACTGTCCAATGACTTGACAAGCTTTGTTGCATCTTAATTCTATCTCTGCTGTTTGTGAATTACCACCATGGATGAAAGTTCGAATTCAGATTTTTATTGAGTACTTTCATACATTGAGTATTTTCATATTGGCATTGTCCATCCATTCTTCCTAATGCTAGAAATAGCCGGTCAATCATGTATTTTTTAAAAAACTTTTCTAGCACAAATATTATTGTAAATACTTTTTATAAGAAGCTCTTTTAATTCTACAAATTTGTATATATATTTACAAATTTGTGGATTAAAAAAAATATTGTGACATTATGGTGTGAAGTCTGCCATATTTTTTTTTTGTTTTGTTGAAAAAAGATCATCTTTCTTTCTTTCCACTTCGCCGATGGAAGATATGGTTCGTGCCCAGTTTCTGGCTCTTTTATTGGACTCTTCTGCTGTTATACCTCATGGTGTTTCTAATATTCCGTTTATCCACCTTTTTTCTTGGTCGGCCTCTTGGTCTAGTGTTCTCATATTGTTTGTTGGTGATTTGTATTAGATTTGGTTCTTTGCGTCTTATCATATGCCCAAACCACTTGATATGTTGTCACTTTATGTATTCAACAGCTGGTTCTGTTTCTATTCTTTTTTGTAACTCTTCATTTCTGATCTATCTTTCAGGCTGTTTCCTGTCATATGTCTGTCACACTTCATTTCTGTGGTGGTTATTTTTCTAATAGTTCTTGAATCTAAGGTGGATGTCTGACACAGGTAGCACAACTTTGGAATAAAGACAGTCTTATAAATAGTTTGCTCTTTCTAACGTTACTTCTTTGTTCAACAGTGAGATGTTCGAGTGTTGATATCTGTCTGATAACTTGACAGGCTTTGTTACATTTTGAGTTTATTTCTGTTGCTTCCATGCTGTTATATATCAGGGTGCTACCAAAGTATTTGAATTCCTTCACTTGTTTTAGGATATTGCCTTCTATCGTTATGTTGGTACATCATTACTTCTATCTTGTTTATGTTGATTTTCATATTATGTTGTTTCCCCACCTCTATTAAGTTTAGGTGTTCTTACATGTCTTCTATTTTCATCTGTATCTGTACTTGTACAACATAAGCAATATTATCTTTTAATACCATTACCGTTTTCTGATGAAATGCATTATTGTCATCAAAAGAAAATGAAGGCAAGCAGAAGATTAGGTAGACCATGAAGAGAGAATATATTCAAATAATAAAATGAATAAATGATGATATACTTAAACTGACAAGCCCCAGACATCAAAGAATTTGATAATCATGACTGCCAATGTTGTTATACACATTAATTGAGATGACTAATATTACAATAACTTTACACTATATCCAGCACCAAATAAGTAGAAAGACAAAATAAGGTGGTTTGGTCATCTCATAAGGATGGTGTCCAGCCTACCAACAATTAATGACCAGGCTTTAAGTTTTGAAGAAGACCAAGAATATCTTGCCTCTGTATTGGCTAAAAACAACTTCAATCTGACATACTTGGTCAGAGATAGAAAAATGTAACAGTAAAAATGATTCACAAAGATATGCAGATAGTGTTGGATAGGATAGGAGAGTATAGAATAGGATAGAATAGAATAGGTTATGATACATCATCATCATCATGTGCCGTACCGGTTGGATTTGCGATCATGTCCTTCCACAATCTTCTATTCTGTTGTTGACTGTTTTCCATGCCATGACACCAAGCTATCCAGTATTTTCTCTCTTTGTCGTCCGCGACTCTCTTTCCTTTTATTTTGCCAGTTGTAACCAAGTATTCCAACTTTCCTCTTCTCATGATGTGCCCAGAAAATGTTGATTGCTTCTTTCTGATGTTTTTTAAGAGCTCCCTTTTTGTGTTGGCTCTTCGAGAACTTTCTCATTGGTCTTTTTAGCTGTCCAGGGAACTTTCAACATTCTTCTGAGAAATCCCGTCTCTGTGGCCTCTAATCGTCTTTTCATTTGTGTGTCTAATGTCCATGATTCGCTTCCATAGGTCAGAATTGGTTCTATATAGCATCGATGAACTCTCTTTCTCATTTCTATTGACATAGATTTGTTGCATAAGATATTTTTCATTTTCTGAAATGCTATTTTGGCCTGAGCTATTCTGCTTTTTATTTCTGTGTTGCATCTTCCATTTGATGTTATCACTGTGCCCAAGTATTTCAAATGTTGCACTTGTTATAGATTTGTTTTGTTTATTTTTATGCTGCATGATGGTGATGATTGTTTCTTCAATATAACCATTACTTCTGTTTTCTTACTATTCAGACTGAGACCTTTCTTGTTGCTTTCTTTTACTATTATATCTATCATTAGCGATGATACATAAAGTAAGATAAAAAGATATTTTAAAAATAACAACAGTGTACGATGACTGCAAGACATTTCCTTACATATGAATTCTGTTGGTATCCAGATCAACACAAAGAATATCTGGTGGTGGATCATAGAGGTCAAAGTACCGTGAGTCAACACCTGAGGATAACAATGAACATGTAATATATGACTTGAATGAATTTGTCACAAACATGCACACATGTGTGAAGCAAACACAATTAAATGTGCATATTAGCGCTTTATTTACATGGTCCCACATTTTAATTAATAAACTTTAGTGCCCACACTTATCATTACATAAATGCGCACCACAAGTACTGATTTTCCAAACATAAAATATTGTTTTTCAAAAGAACTTGTAAATGTAATTTTTCTCTCTCTCTCTCTCTCATGTGTGTATTAAACATAATATATATAAACTTCATACCAACAATGAATGGAAATGGAGCACTGAGCACATCTGAGAGACCCAATGGACACAAAGGTATGTATGGGCACTGCCAGTGAAATGGGAATATCATCTGATGAAAAAAAAAGAAAAAAAGAGGCAAATTAATAGAATTTTAGATCTTTCATCCACATCTCAAAGAAAATATATACATGGAAAGGAAAGAAACACTGGGAGAATTGAAATATAAAAAATACTGGTATGCTTTGGTGCATGATGTTAAACTACTGACATGTAGCTTTAATACATTTGACTTTATCCGTCAGGGACAAAAAAAGCAACACAAATATAAAATACTATTTGAAATAAAGAAATAGATTTATTTAACAGAAATGCTGCTGCTAAGGAATGAATGAACCAACTGAGACATGACTAATCAATGTAAATATCATGTGAAATTGACAAATGAGTCTATAATAAAGCATGTCAGAATCTGAAAAGAAGAAGA
The DNA here is from genome assembly GCA_032433765.1 of Megaustenia siamemsis. Classification (NCBI taxonomy): domain Eukaryota; kingdom Metazoa; phylum Mollusca; class Gastropoda; order Stylommatophora; family Ariophantidae; genus Megaustenia; species Megaustenia siamemsis. Next base: position 129,495,089 of record JAVIAB010000092.1, read on the forward strand.
ACCAGCTGAACATGACAAAGGGGAAAAGAGAGGGATGTGAATACTGAAAATAAGTTGATAAAATTTGTCTTGGTACAACTAGTTAGTTAAAACCCCTTATGTCATAAAGCATATAAAATACAGAAATAAAAAAAGAGGTAGTGGCTCTAATGAAATGAGGTAGACAGAGTTACCACAATAGATAGATGAAGAAAGACAGACAAAAAAAAAGACACAAAAGGAGACGGACAGACACAGATAAAAAATGACAGTTAAAGATGAATAAACCATTGCTCACTGTTGAAACTGCTTCTGCTACTTCTGTCAGTACTGTAGGTCGCAGGGAGTGTAATAAAATCTTACACTCTAACAACACAAACAGAAGAAGGTTCATGGTGAGTTCAGCCCCAAGATTCCTCAGAAGAGTGATGAATGATGCTCCACTAGAAGCATGCAAGAAAAAAGAAATGGTTCACAATAATTTATGATTAAATGATCATTCATTATGTAAATTCAGCCCTTTAAAACATGCATCTACTATGTCAAATTTTAAAATAGAAGCAAACTTTTATCATTCTCTGAAAGTTCAAACTTTTCTTTCCAAAAAAGCTTGTTTAAAATTATATATTACTGTGAGCATTAGTCAAAATTCTCAGCTGTTAATGGAGTTGTACACAAGTTTTTACACATCAATACCATTTAAAACAAATAAAAATATAACATAACTCTCTCAAACTCCATGAATAAAAGTCTATGACAAATAATAAGAGGATCCAGAAGTTTAAAAAATAAATATATAAATAATTATACAATAAAGACATACCTTTGAGGCAAAGGTGAGTCTTCTGGCATACACAATGACAAGGAATCATGGGTCAGCTGTACAAGTATTCTAGGACGTTCAGGTGATGGATAAGGCACATCATACATGAAATGGGAAATGTGCCGTTCAATGGGAACCATGTGTGAGCCAGAGATTGAAATTTTGTACAAGTGTGACAGAAACTTTTAAAGGCATCAAAGAATGGCCAATGTGAAAGCAATGAAATAGATTTGCGAACATGAACTGTTTTGAGTATGCGATACTGCTCTCTTATGTGCTTGTTTTTTAGACCTAAGGCTCGCATTTGCATGTCTGTCAGATCCTCTTCTTTGTATTCCTCATAGAAGCCAATAGCTGCACCATAAACCTGTCAAAGTATTTACATAAATCTGTTTAATAAGCACATTTTTTAAACTTATGTCCATAACTTAGATACTCATTATTCCTTATGTGAGATCACAAACATGTTATTCCTTATGAGAGATCACACACGTTATTCCTTATGTGAAATCACACACGTTATTCCTTATGTTAGATCACACACGTTATTCCTTATGTATCATTTTATTTTAAAAAAACAGAAGTATGGTACTCATGCTTACTTTTAGAGGAAACTCTCATGGCTTCTAAAAAGCATCATTATATATAAAATAAATATATGTGATGTGATACCATCTATATATATATATATATATATATATATATATATATATATATATATATATTGTCCTTTTGAGCCAAAGTCGGCACACAGGGCAGAAGCTCAATTTAAAAAACAGAAACCTTGTGTGCCAAAATGGCACGTATTGCAGAGATCACTGCTTCTAAAATCTATGGCTCTGTTTCCATAACAATACTTTTTACAATGACAGCTTGTCAAGCCATTGATCAACCTCCTTAGTCGCCTCTTACAACATGCCTGGAAGGTCACAGTGTCACTATTCTTTACTTCCCTCATGAGTCCCCGGTAACACACAGGTAAGCAAGGATACTCACTGATACTCACACATAACAGGAAAGAAATCTATTTTTAAAATCAAAGTGTTCGTGCCCCAAAGATATCCAAGAGGGTTAATAGATCAGGGAAAGCAAATCTATAAAACTTATATACTTTTCTGTTTCACAAGAAGTTAATAAACTAAATAAATTATTAAAATTCACAACCTTGAAGAAACAAATGATATCAACAACAAATATCCTTCATATTTTTAGGTTAATATCCTAACTGCTTCATCGGATTGTATTTTACTAAATTTAATTTGAACATATTTCATGTTTACTATCCAGAGAAGAAAACTTGTTCCCCACATTACTTTAAGCCAAAATAAAATGGACAAAACAAGACAAGTCTGCCAAAAACATCTACTTTTTCTCCTCCTGCTCCTGTGAGTATGAAAGTAGAAAAGTTTGGAACTGGATGTTGAGCTTCTGCTGACCAGCATTCAATGGTGGCTCCCATTGGAAGACAGAACATGGGGACGGAATTTGGAAGTGGGAAGTCCTCATAATCCTCTGCAGGGTAGCGTCCAAGGATTGCTAAAATTAAACAATTAAAATTTTTAACAATGAAAGAAATTAAAAGTTAAGCAATTTAACAAGAAATCTATCTATTGACCTTTCGAGCCGTAACCGGCCCATAGGGCGTAGACCAAGATACACCTTCTCCTATATGAATTTTTGTTCTAGCAGTTTTCTTTTAAAGATATTTTATCAAATCTCGCCATCTGTCTCTGTTCTGTGCAAGCAGTTCTATCTCATTGAGGGAGCCGATTCCTGCTGCTCTTGCCTCTCTCATCAATGTTCTTCTAAGTGTCTCCCTGGGTCTTCCTCTTTTTCTTTTACCTGTTGTTTCCCATATGAGGGCTTGCTTTGCTATTCGATTATTATCTCTTCTCATCACATGTCCAACGTATGACCATCGTCTTTTCTTTATTACTGAAGATATTAGTGGTTGATTGGCGATTTCTCTAATTTCCTCGTTTGTTTTGAATTCGTTCCATTCTATACCAAGTATTTTCCTTAGACATTTATTTTCGAATGCGTTCAACTTTGTTTCTATATCTCTTGTTGTTTTCCAGCTTTCACACGCATACGTAAGGGTTGATAGTACATTTGATTTGAATAGCCTAAGTTTTGTGTTTGTGCTAATGAGTTTTGATTTCCACAACTTTTCAAGGCTTCTGAAAGACATTGCTGCTTTAGCCAGTCTGATTCTAATTTTTTTGCTCGTATCCCCTTCTCGATCAATGTGACTTCCAAGATAGATGAAGTGATCGATCTCTTCTACTGGTTTGTTTTCCATGTATATTTTGTCACTTGTTGGAATTAAACTTTTCATGACTTTAGTCTTTTCATGATTGACCTCAAGCCCAATTTTGCTGGCTATTGATGATAGTTCATTTGTGTTTTCCTGCATCGTTTTTATCTGATTGCTGATGAGAACTATGTCATCAGCAAAGTCCAGGTCCTCCAAATGGTCTCCTTGTATCCATTCGATGCCTTTATTACCAGTGCAGCATTTCTTCATTATGAAGTCCATAACAATTCCAAATAACAAGGGCGATAAAATACATCCTTGTTTAACCCCAGTTTCTATTGGGAAACATTCGCTCAGTCCTAACAAGAAATAGAACTTTAAAAATCAATAAATTATTATGGTGCAACTATGATGCAATATTTCAATTAACACAGAAGAAAAATATTAACAATCAAGTGGGAAAAAACATCTACTGCATAATCTGAGAGAGAGAGAGAGAGAGAGAGAGGGAGGGAGGGAGAGAGAGAGAGGAGGGGAGGGAGGGAGGGAGAGAGAGAGAGGAGAGAGAGAGAGAGATATTACAGCTGATATTTAAATAAAAAACTAAAACAAGTTTATATTTAATTTCAACAACTTTTTTCACTAAAAAAACAATAACAGAAAGAGATGGAATATAAGAATTAGGCATGGACCTATCAACTTAACCACATTTTTAATCATCAAACACACAGTTTAAACATTTTGTAAAAAATACTATCTGATGTTGCAGTTACGAATTAACCTCAAATATCAGGAAATAAAAAAAGAAAGTTGACTAAGAGCAATAAAACAACTTCTTCCTCTTCTTAGCATTCACTCTTAGAAGGCTGTAGATGTGTTGTGTCACTATTTTACAGCAAACTATGATTACAATGATTATTATTATTATTATTACTTTTACTATGATTACTAACCATACTGTTTTTTTCCCTATATTTTTTTTCATTTCTCCTTATGATTACTATGCCCTTCAGCCCAACGCATCCACCTTCAGCATAGATAGATTTTTAATATAATCATTTTTACCAGGTCATTTTGTATCTACTCTTTTGTAATTTTAACTGCCAAAGGCTCTTAAACAGTCAACCAGTGTTCAGAAGGGACCTCCTGTTTTTTGCAATTATAAATATGTTTGAGTTTAATATTCTTAGTTTAGTTTTCTTGCTTAGGATTTTTTGTTTCCACATTTTGTCCAGGTTTTTAAAATTCGCTGCTGATTTTGCTATTCTGCTTCTGATCTCTTTTTAACCACAAATGCTAAGAGAAAAAGTTCCATTGTCTGTGTAGGATTCAAACCCTGAACCTTCTTGTCCAAACGCTGATGTCTTATCTCTAGACCACTCAGCATTCAGTTATTACTTCTTCTTCTTTCCTTCCTCATTTGCCTTTCAGTGTCGAGGGGAGATATAATTTGCGGTCTTTTGCTCTTCTGTTCGCATCTGCTGCTATTATGTTTCCTAGTGCTTCTAATATTCCGTCGATCCATCTTTTTCATGGTCAACCCTTAGGTCTGGTATTCTCATAGCGTTTATTGAGGGATCATTATGTTGTGTTGTGATCACTCTGCCTTGTCACGTGGCAAAACCATTTTATCTGTTGTTTCTTTATATATTCTATGGAGAGGGCTATTCCTAGCGTTTTTCTCAGTTCTTCATTTCTGATCTTGTCTCTCAGGCTGTTTCCTGTCATTCGTCTAACACATTTCATCTCCATAGAGGTTATTTTTCTTGCATTTAGGCTTCAGGACTGGCACTGGTAGAACAACATATTATTATTACTGAGATAATATATTAAAAAATGAAAACATTGTGGTTGTAATAATTTAGGAAGGGAACAAAATTTACTTAAAGAAAAGCATGGCACTTGCTAACATGTGATGGGAATGCCATCTTTCATTTGCACAAGAGGTGAATATATTTTTTAATTACAATTTATAACCCATCTAATATTATCAGTGTGAATTAAATATCAGGTCTACGTTTCATTAACAATTCCCAAACATTAATATATCCTAAAGAGACACTGAGAAGAACATTGACGAGAGAGGCAAGAGCAGCAGGAATCGGCTCCCTCAATGAGATAGAGCTGCTTGCACAGAACAGAGACAAATGGCGAGATTTGATAAAATATCTTTAAAAGAATTGAAAACTGCTGGAACAAAAATTTAGATAGGAGAAGGAGTATCTTGGTCTACGCCCTATGGCTCGAAAGGTCAATAGATAGATAGAATTACATATAAAAAATACTCACAGGCCTTGTATGCCAGGACATCAGTTTTAACCATGGCTTTTTTGTAGCAAAGAAATACATCTGAACCCAGCTGGTAATGAGAATAATAACCTTTATAACCATACAAATATTCTAATCCAAAATGACATATTTGAAATTAGCTAAATGTTTAGCAATGTCATGTCATGATAAATGAAATTCATCTAAAATTATTGACACAATATGGTTATTTATCTTTATTTGTTTCTTTTTGCATTATTTTGTATAGCTGCTTCTGTCTCCTCATTACCTGACCTTATTAAAAGGGTGTTATATGAATGTAAATGAGTCTTGGTTTACAGCAAGCTGCAGCAACTAAATTTCAGCCCCACATCCAACTTCAGCATGTCATTTTTAGGCAATAGGTTGCCTTCCTTATTTGATTCCCATTTCTTTGAATAGATTGGTTAGTAGGCTGTTTCCAGGCTCAATGTAGGGAGGTAGAAGTGCAATCATAATCAGTAATATTGCAAGCAGTCTACTATGAGTTGCTCACCACCTTCACTCCAGATGGCGCTTGGCACCTTGGGTATGTTGAATAATTATTAAAATATGAACATAAAATATTACCAGCTGATTTCAAAACATGAGTAGATATTGTAATGTAATTAACAAGCAGAGAAAAAAAAAAGAACAAAATCAACTGTCACCCATAATGAGATAGAAAGACAACATGAAAGAGTAACCACTGACTTTGTTTGTCATGGGAACCATGTTTAGATGTGGTCTTGGATGCAGTGGTACAGAATTGAGGCCTACTAGAATCACAGGGACAACTCTGTCATTCAGTAACCACAGTACCTGGTGAATGAGAGGCTATGAACGCTTCATTCACATTTTGGTGGTGTCGAGAGCAAACACCACTCCCCACACGTTTAAATTCTTTCATCTCTTTTGCCTATATTTAACTATTTTGGACTGCACCAAAAAAACAAACTATTTCAATTCGCTATTTAATGAGTTACGGTCTGTAGCACTTTGATAAAATTATTATCCAATGCCTAATATTGTTGATACAGATGTAGTAAATAAATGATAAGAAAAAATCATAGCAATAGCCCACGTGCCAGTCTCATCATAAAACTACATCTGTTCACTATGTGAACGAGACTGTCATTCCAGAATAGGAATATTTAGTCATAAAAATGAGGTACTCATTCCTGGGTGACCTTTTGTATATACTGATTTATCTCCTGAAATAGCAGACCTATTTATTGCTCTTATTTTATTTATAAATCTGCTTCTACTTTTACTTTGGCTCTAATTAATACAAATGTGTCATACATTTAATTATGACAATATATTATATGACAATGAAATATGAATACCATATACAATCACTGAAACAGAATTTTAAAATGACATAGTTAAAAAAATATCCTAAAAATAAACAAATAACTCACCATGCCTTTATTCAGATTCTTCAGTATTTTCAAGAATGTTAGTGGCGGTTCTTCTCCCTGAAAGATGTAAGAAAACACTACTAAATCCAGAGCTTTTATTTCAGATGGAACAACTCGGAATGCTTTCTGGTAAACATTTAGTACTTTATAGTCCTGATATGCAAATTAAAAATTGTACAATTAATTAAACACTAGAATTGCCACAATTTTACATTCTCTATCATGGCTAGAAAATTGACTTCACCAAAGCTTCTGAAGCTTGATATACTACAATTTTCTGATTTTATAAGATGAGATGATAGAGTTCCTGTAAACTTTTATTTAGATAAAAAAAACACTAGCTACAACAAGTACAAGTGAGCCGTTACATAGCACAGTAATTAGTGAACTGGACTATAAAGAACATGAGGTTGGGTTCAAAACTGATCGACAGCTTCTGGGTTCACCCAGCCTTTAATAGGCACCAGATTTTTTCTGGGAAAGTAAAGCGGCACGGGTATAATACTGACCACATTAACCCAAAAATCATGTGCTAAAGGTCTGTAAAGATTATTGTCACTAACACCATATTCCGTATACGGCACTTGGCGTGACGGGGCTTTTTACTTTTTTACTTTACATTAATTACAAAATTACATAATGGAAAAGCATATTTATTTTACAAGGATCACATAGTCATAGACTCTTGTTGAGGTTTAACATTATTAACAATGAGAAACAAAATGTAATTAATAAATTTACATGTCCAAATAAAGATATTTTAATGTTATATGATAGTCTATAATCTGCCACTAGTCTGAAATAAAGATGTGTCAGATTTAAATAAGTAAGTAAAATGCTGTAAACCTGATTAAATCAGAGACCAGATACTTAATCTCTGGTTAAAGGAAAATAAAGATAGAGAAATTATAAAATACAAACACAAAAATTTAATTTACAAATAAAGGGACATATAGATTTAACCAATGCCTAAAATTGTTTGAAGGAATATTAAATGGAAAGGTAAATGTAAAGAAGATAAGAAGATGAAGTTAATATATAATATATTAGAATTTTTCTTCTGCTACTGTGATCACCAAAATTCTGCAGAGCTGTGATATTTGTGCCATTCAGTCCAAAACCTCTGACTTCAGCACAGCATTTTTGAGTACTGGTTTGCTTTTCCTTTTAAATTCTTACTCGCTTGGCTAGACTGGCTAGTCTTTTTTCTAGGAGCACCACTGAGAGGTGAAGTAAGGTCTTGATCACATCTGTTTGACCGCTGATCGCTCTCACCCCAGTTGCTGGTGGGCATTTTCCTCCTTACGAGCATCATCAAAATCAATATTCAATACAATTATCAAGTTAAGATAATTGATAATAATATAAATAACTAATAAATAAATAACTATATAACTAATGTATCATCATCATCAAGTACCGGGCCTTCTGGCGTAGGTGATCATGTCTCTCCACAACCTTCGATCTCGACAGTTATTTATCATTTCTGTTGTTGACCTTCTGCCAAGCCATTCTCTTAAACTGTCTGGTATTTTTTCTCTTTGCTTCCCTCTATCTCTTCGTTCCTCAATTTTTCCAGTTGTTACAATATATTCCAGTTGTTCTCTTCTCATTACATGGCCAAAAAATGATGATTGTTTCTTCCTAATATTGGAAATTAACTCTCTTTTTGCTTTGACCTCTTTCAGAACATTTTCATTACTCTTCTTAGCTATCCTTGGTATTCACAACATTCTTCAGTAAAAATACATTTCTACAGACTCCAGTGATTTTCTTGTCTGTTGTCCTATTGTGACGAATATATATATAACTTATATATTATTACTATATTAGAACTATTTAACAAATATATATAATTATATAACAAATATATATCATCATCATCACGTGCCATACCGGTTGGTATAGGCGATCATGTCCTTCCATAATCTTCTATCCACAGTGCATCGTATCAGTTCTGTTGTAGACTGCTTTCCATGTCATGACACCAAGCCATCTAGTATTTTCTCTCTTTGTCGTCCACGATCTCTCTTTCCTTTTATTTTGCCTGTTGTAACCAAGTATTCCAACTTTCCTCTTCTCATGATGTGCCCGAAAAATGTTGATTGTTTCTTTCTGATGTTTTTTAGGAGCTGCCTTTTTGTGTTGACCATTAATATATATATATATATATATATATATATATATATATATATATATATATATATATATATATATATATATATATATATATATATATATATAAACAACTAATAAAGATCAGTCCCAGACAATACAAAAATTAAATGAATTTAAAAGTGTATGAAATTTTTGTAGAGGCACTTCAAAACAAGTCTCCACAGACACAGGGTGTCATTTTTTTCTCTTTGCCTAACAATATATCCAATAAAGATCTCTGCAAGGAAATCTGTACTAATGACATCACTACTAGGTCCTACAGAGATGATGATGCCGACCTTATTCTCAGACATCTACATTGAGAGAAGCCCTTTGTTGGACTCTAGATAGCAAGACAATAGAAAGACTAAAAGAGACAGTGTGGAATGATTTCATAAAGAAATGAAAGAAAACAACTTAATATGGGATGGGCTTGAAAAGATGGTTTCAGACAAAACAATAGTGAAGATCTCTAGTTATGGCCTTACATACTAGAGGGTATAAGGATAAATATGTAAATAAATACTGAGCTAGCTACAAACACACTTACCTTGTTTCCAAGAATGATACAGATGTCAACCACCACTAGAGTGTCGCTAGGAGCAGACTTCTCAGCCCTTCTGTATGTTATGTAAGTGCGGCTACTGCTGCTATTGTTAACATTGGCAGAGTGGCCTTGCATGGTGGTGTGAACCACTTCACATCCTGGCATCACACGTTCTTTTCCCTCAAACAGGATGCTAACAAATGAATGGACATCTTTAATACACTTTTAAAATAAAGCTAATAAAATTGAATTATTATGTTAAAATTTGGCATAACAAAGCAAAAGTAACGTTACTTTGGATTCAGAGTTTTTAGAAGCAAACTTGGATGCTCAAATGTCACCCAGCCTTAAATGGGTATGGGATTTTTCTTTAAAAAAAAGTGACCTGGTGTGATACCAACCACATTACCCATAAAATAAACCATCAATCATCATCATCATCATCGTGTGCCTTCTCCGCAACGAAGGTTGGCTACCATGGACCGCCATTCTACTCGGTTTCTTGATTTGATGGTGCAGGCTGACATAGATTGACTTGTCCATCTTTTGATGTTACTCGTCCATGTTAGTCTTGGTCTGCCTCTGCTGCCTTGTATTTTACCTACCAATATTACTTTTAGTAGGCTGTTGTGTCCTTTAAACATGCCCCAAAAATGTCATTTGTCTTGTCTTAATTGTGTTCAGCAGTTCTCTTTTTATTTTCAGTTGTTTTAAAACTTCATCGTTTGTTATCTTTTGTTTCCATCCAATTCTAACTATTCTTCTATAAATCCACATTTCAAAGGCTTCAATTTTCTGTTCTGTTTTCTTGTCTAATGTCCATGTTTCTGCTCCATACAGGAATATTGAGAAGATGTAACATTTTGCCATTCTTAGTTTCAGCCCTGCTGATATTTGTTTTGTTGTTAGTATATTTTTCATGGCATTAAAATTACTTTTTGCCCATACCTATTCTTTTGTTTATTTAAGTTTTGCATTTTCAATCACTGGTTATAGTATGTCCCAGGTAGTTGTAACTCTGGACTGTCTCCAGGTGTGTTCCTTCAACTGTGATATTTAATTGTAGGTCTTGAGAATTTTCTTTGTTTATGATCATAGTTTTATGATATTCATTTCTAGTCCATATTTTTTGCTTGTTGTGTTTATCACATTAAGCAATTGTTGTAGGTCTTTAGGATTTTCTGCTAGTAGAACAGTATCATCAGCACATCTTAGGTTATTGATTACCTTTCCATTAATGTTTAGACCTGGTATCTCTGGGATGTTTTTTTAAAGATTTGCTCAGTGTATAGATTGAACAAGCTTGGTGATAGGATGCATCATTGTCTTACTCCTCTTTTTATGTCCATGGGTGTAGAGTTCTCCTTGTTATATTTTATTATTGCTGTTTGCTCCCAGTACAAATTACATATTAGTCGTATGTCTGCGTCGTCTAGATTTGTATCCTTTAGGCAGTCTATAAGTCTATAAGTTGGTTATGGTGTATTCTATCGAAAGCTTTGGTGTAGTCTATAAAGCAGGCATATATTGGTTTGTTTACTTCTGTGTACTTTTCAATCAATGTTCTCATGCTGAATATGACCAACCATCAATAATTAATAAATATTGGCACTAACACCATATTCCCCATATGCTTTAAGGCGAGAAAAGTGAAGCCTTTGTTTCAAAACACCTGATGCCCTACAGGGAAGGCTGGATAAAGATATTATCCAAGAAAAGCAAACCTACAAAAATGTTTGTCAGAAATTAATGCAGGAGCAAAAATATAAATATTTCACTTACTTTTTTTAATATACATTTTTTTACACATAAAATAATCATACATATGAATGATTTTAAAAAATATAACAGCTGAATTATTATGCAAAACAACGTTACATAAATAGAAGACAAGTCAGAAATATTTGATCACATGAGAGCTAGTTTTTATGCACAATATAATGAGGACTGAATTATTAGAATACATTACTTCTTCGCATTCACCCATTAAGTAGGTATGGATGTGCCACTAGTTTATGGCAAATTTTGCTATCTGTGCCTTTCGACCCAACACATATGTTTTCAATATGGGTAGATTTCTAGTTTAGCAACTTTGTCATGTCATGGCAACAGCCATTTCTGGCATACTCTTTTTCAGCTTTTAACTGCCAAGGGTTCTTATAACATGCACATAGTGTGTATATGGAACCTACTGTTTTTTACCATTATCCTAGAGGGCTAGGCATCAGATTTCACTACCCAGAGACCAGGGAAGAATAAAGCCATAAAGAAACCATGGATTCAAGAAGAAAAATTCCCACTATTAGAATTCATTAAGATAAGTAGTAAAATGGTTCAGGAAGATAACATAAACAGAGATTATATTTTTACATGCTCATAAATCTTGTTCACAGTAATCATATAAAAATGAAGTAATCATTACGAGTGATCAACAATTTATATTTAAGGAAAACACTGTAAAATTATTGTCAATAACCTCTTTTTTCATGTTTCTGGTAAATAGACTTACCCTAGGTCTTTAAGTGGTGGTTTGTCTCTTCCTCTTCTGTAGCATATGAACATGTCAGGAAAACGCAAGCTGCCATGATTGAGATTTGCAGGGTAACCTGATGGGGTTAGTTCTAGACACTCATAACCTTTCGGTATTTTCTCCCCTAAGCTCCTGTAGGACATTATAGGCCATATTACATTATGCATTTATTTAAAATGTTTAATCATGTTTTATAAAGCAAATGCTGTTACATACCAGCTTTCACTATTGTTAAGACATCCAAACATTTCTATAGCAACTAAACAACAAATGATAAATAGCATTTTCATACCAACTTTGTGCTATGAAAGTCAAACATGGACCCTTTCTAAATCACATTTAAGAAAGATCAATACATGTGAGATGCGATGCTTGAGAAAAGTAACAAACAACACAAGAAGAGATAGAATACCAAATGAAACCATAAGAAAAATGGTAGGAAAAAAATCCTGCCAAGAATATATAGAACAACAACTTAAATGGTTGGGCCACCTGGTCAGAATGAATCCTCACCAATCACCATCAAGGGCGTTCTTCTCTAGAATGCATGAAAAAAGACTAAGAGGAAGACCCAGAAGAGGATGAATAGATGCAGAGACAGAGACATGTAACAACAAAGGAAAATCACTAATTCAGACAGTTTGAGCAGCTCAAGAATGACAAATGATATAACCACGACACCTTTTTGGTATCAGTGAGAAAGAGAAAAGAAAGAAGAAGAATCATGTTTTAGCTATTTTAATACACATTTCTTTAAATATTTATTTACAATATGTTATTATACGGCCTTTGGCATCTTGACACATGGTTGGCAGTAAGCATTCATGATTTGTCAGTATTTTGGTACTATATTAGTGTTTTATCTTATGCTGGATGGTGTTTTACTGAGCAGCTTCTCTCAAGGATGAATATACCAATTTTGGAAAGACAAATCTGACTGCAGAATGAACAAGATGCATTTCTGGTGCCTGGTCTTACCTTCTTTCTCATGTGTCTTTTGTCTTCTGATTTTGACTTCATTGCTTTTTTTAATGTTGCTGTGACATCTATTACTTTTATTCTTTATGTTCTACAATCTAATGCCACATTTTCCCAGCTTCTTTCACTGACAGAAAATTCTCTCAAGGAAGCCCTGCAAACATCCTTATATCTCAGCACTTTCCTGCCCATTGATGTATTATCAAGAACAGTAGTATGTGTAATGTTTTAAGGAGGAGAATTTCACTGTACCAGACCACACCATTTGGAGGTGAGGAGGCCAGTTCTTGCTGTCACTACTTTTTCCCTAACTCTTGAGGCAGATACCCATTCCTTATCGGCGGATCGACTAGAGTGCCAAGGTGCATTTGAACCCACATTTACAAAGTCAACTTATATCATATAGCTAACACGCTCGCCACTATTAAAACCAAACAAAAAAATTAGCGAGCCAATATATTAAAAAAAACACAGTTAATTACCAAAATCAGGTTCAACTGATGGACAGTTGCATAAACAGAAATTTCAACATTACACGATAATACATAATTTTGTTGTTTTCAACCTGTTTATGACTGTAATGTCTGTTATGGGGTCTTGACGGAAGGTGGGTTTTGTGGTGGCTTCATTTGAAAATTCTTCCAGAGGTAATTGCTGCTCCTTGTCTAATCCAGCTACTACAAAGTAGTCTGCAACACGTCGATCATCCATTGATCTAGTGAGAGATACAAATGTTAATGTACTATGTATTCAGTGGTGTTAGTATCAAGATCTAAAGTTTAAAAGTGAGCTTATATTCTCTGCTCCTCAATATCACGATCTTACAACTAGCAAAGCACCGATTTATCTGCACAACTGGTGTTTCTCTCATTCTCTCAATGAAAGCCCCAAAGAAAGAATTGCTGTATTTATAACTAAATTTTATTATTGACATTTATAAACAAGTACTACTTTCTTAACAATTTGTCTGCCAAAACCAACTACGTAGGGAGGTCAAAAAGTAATGCACACCAATTTTTTTCTCGGCTAATAATAAAGATAGGAATATGAAATTTTGCACACTTGGAATATGACATGTTCCAATTATGTGCACCAAATTGCACAGCATTATGATAAATATTACGCAATCTATGAACCGTTAAAATGGAGCTTGTCAACAATGTCCGTTACAAACAGCGAATTGTCATAGAATTTCTGGTTGCGGAAAAAGAAACTGTGGCAAACATTCATAAACGACTGTGTGCAGTGTACAAATGTTCTGCAGTCGATAGGAGCACAGTTAGTCGCTGGGTTCAGAGAATTAAAGCTGCAGAAAGTGTACGAGTGGAGCTGCATGATTTACCGCGTTCTGGACGTGTTGCCTCGGCTACCAGCACAGACATGTTAAACCGGGCTGATGCCATTATTCGTAAAGATAGGCGTATCACTAGTCAGCAATTGGCATTGCAGCTTACAGTCAGCAAGGGAAGTGCAAACGCAATTTTTAAAACTCTCGGATATTCAAAGATTTGCGCTCGATGGGTTCCTCGGTGCCTAACAAATGATCACAGAGTTCAAAGGAAAACATTCTGTTCTGAATTGTTGGAGCGTTTCGGTGTTGAAGGAGAAATGTTTTTGTCCAAAAATTGTTACCGGTGACGAAACGTGGGCACATTATTATGAGCCTGAAACAAAAATGCAGTCAATGGAATGGCATCATCCGCAGTCACCAAAAAGAAAAAAATTCAAAACATCTCCATCAGCCGGAAAGGTGATGATCACTGTCTTCTGGGACATTGATGGTGTGATTCTTGTTGATGTAATGACAAGAGGTGAGACAATCAACTCGACAGCTTACATCAATACACTGACAAAACTCAAAAATCGGTTCCACAGAGTTCGTCCTAATAAGCCATCTGCAGATTTGTTACTTCAACATGACAATGCACGCCCTCACACAAGTCTGGTAACACGGGAAGCAATCAACAAATTTGGTTGGACTGTACTGCCCCATCCTCCTTACAGCCCTGATCTGGCTCCGTCAGATTTCCATCTGTTTGGACCACTCAAAAAATTCCTGCGTGGGAAACACTTTGACAATGATGAGGATGTGCTCCGTGCAGTTAAAAAATGGCTACGCGAGCAGGACAAAACTTGGTACAAACGAGGCATTCATGACCTAGTTTCGCGTTGGCGTAAGGCAATACGCTTGGACGGAGATTATGTTGAAAAATAGGTAGTGTAAAGGGGATGTTCAGCTACAATCTGTGAAAATTTCACACATTTTGCCCGAATAGTTTCCGAGAAAAAAATTGGTGTGCATTACTTTTTGACCTCCCTTCAGTACATTTTTAGAATAATGGTGTTTTCATAGAGAGAGCTTATAACCTCATGGTCACTGAGATGAGGCTGTATAAAAGTTACAAACTTAGACCAAAATAATATTAATCTCAATCATGAAAGATACTAGAAAATTCAAGTCAAATATATACCAGCCAAATGTACCATTCCTAGAAAAATTGCATCATTAAATGAGTAAATAAGGGAATTTTTCTGACTGAAACTGATCAATGTCGCATGGGGATTCTAAACCCAGAAATGTGTTACTAAAAATAGAATCCAGCACAAAACGCAAGTGAGAAAACATGGGACAGCAATACAAAAATCAATGCAACTATTTACAGTGGTCACCTGCAATTCTGTGATGAAATATGTGTTAGTTGCTCTCAGTATTTGCACAGCCCCCAATCATCAGTGTTTGTCTGTGTAATTTAGAAAGTGCTTTACAACTTCATAATTCACTATGAGCTTTTTACTTTTACAGTGAGCTGCACAAATCAAAGCTACCATAATATAACTTTATCCTACACTTCCATATCTTGACACTTCACTTTCTAATTGATAAATGTCATAGTAAAAAAAAGAAAAAACGCCTCTAAATGCATGCAGGCATAGCAGTTAAACAGCAAAATGTTTGAGAAAGGCTTTGAGGAATTATTTTCATCTCTCAATTAGTCCAATCGCTACCTTTTACATGATAACTGCAGTTAACAGGGAGGGGTCAACTTAACTTGAGATCACGTGGATCTACAGTCTTCATTAATGTTTCTTGGCCCAAGACATTCAACAACCCCTGGCCAACTCATTACTGACTGCTTAGGATCAATGAACTAAAATTGATTGAGATCCAGCTCTACTGCAGACGTACAGACCTGTCTGCTGAAATCAAGTAAGGAAATGAACATGGTTATTTATACTGAAATCAGATGTGTTATCCAAAAGGTGCAAAAATACTGCTAGCTGTAAATGAGAACACAATGCATCTACACCCATTTAAGATCATTTTAAGGATGAAAAGATGAAGAAGAGGAATAATTGTCGAAAGAACACAGAAGAAGTAGAAATAAATGTTTTTAACAAACTAATTTTAAACAGACTTTAGTGTGGTTAAATCTGACAGCGAGTAGATGAAAAACTTTAACTTTTAGAAGAAACTAAATT
This sequence comes from Megaustenia siamemsis, assembly GCA_032433765.1. Lineage (NCBI taxonomy): Eukaryota > Metazoa > Mollusca > Gastropoda > Stylommatophora > Ariophantidae > Megaustenia > Megaustenia siamemsis. The sequence goes on from JAVIAB010000092.1 coordinate 129,511,550, forward strand.
ATTAATAATATGAGTGACAGTCAAGGAAAAACAATTGTGATAAATAATTGTGAAGTGTGATTAAACTTTTATAAGGTCAGCAAGTGGTAGTAAAAGCAAAGAAAGAATGAATGTTTTGCTGATTTTTTTTTTTTTAAGAGAAACTGCCAATCACTCTGAAACAGTTCAAACAAATCATGTTTCAGATATTATTTAGGAAAACTGGCAGTTCATGTCTTCAATTCCATTGAACATTGAAGTATGTGTTTAAGTATGGATTATCTGAAAATACAAACTAAATGACTGTACCAAACAAGTGTGTCACAGACACACTACTCTAACATAACTGTCACTAAATATGACTATTTTAAAAAAAAGTAAAGAGCCCCCGTCACATCAAGTGGTGTATAGGGAATATGGTGTTAGTGACCATAAATTTTACAGACCTTCAGCACATGATTTTTGGGGTATTGTGGTCGGTATTACACCCGTGCCATTTTACTTTCCCAGAAAAAATCCGGTAGCCATTTAAGGCTGGGAGAAAATATGACTTCATTATATATATATATATATATATATATATATATATATATATATATATATATATATATATATATATATATATATATATATATATATATATATATACTTTTTGATACAACATAGCAGACTCATCTGTAGTGAATGAAACTGCTGCACACACAAAATATACATTTAAAAAACTAGTTTATAAACAAAAATGAACTACATTTTGTTTATAAAGTGTTGCCTGCCAAAGTGTACAGAGCATTGTGAATAGCAGCACAATTATAGTTTCCACAACCCTGAAGCTTATTTTCTTCAAATTAATTTAAAATAGAATTCTCTATCCAGAGATATTAACAGAAATAAAATCAACAGGCATAATTTTTTGTGACAAATAATATTTAATGCAGTAAATGAGCTCACTTTAATTGTTAATTAAAAAGTTCACTAATGGATTATTTTCAACAGATAAGCATCTGTTTACAATCAATCTGTTTATAGACAATAATAATAAAACCATTTGAGCCCACAGTGAGTAAATATACTATGAAGGTAACAAATGCAACTTCAAAGCAAGTCCTCAGATGGGGACCTGAGGGTAAAAGAAAAAGAGGTTGATCTAGAGAAACACCCAAAAAAAAAGAACAACAATAAAGGCAAGAGGCAACAAAAGCAGACATCAGCTTCATCACTGAGATTCAGCAACTCCTCCAGAACAGAATCCTATGGTGAGATACAAAGCAGTTCCTTTGCAAGGTCTGACACAACAGTCTAGAATTTCTGTCCTAAGTGCCATTTTTGGCTGAAAAGGACAATAGATAGATAAATAAAACACCTTTAAGTGATAGTATATATGTTGATAAAGAAAACAAAGTACCCCATCACCTTTAAAAACAAGCAAGTTTGTACAACAACAAAAATACACATTTTTCCCAGGCCAAATTTTAAAAATCACAAAAAAAATAAAACAAAGCCAATTTGATCATAAGTCCTAAGGTCGTGTCAATTTAGACTACAGTAATAAATAAGTGAATACATTAGTGTTAAACCAGTTTCTGCAGCCAACAATAATCTGCTTACATGTCATAAACTACAGAGATCATCCATTAAAAAGTAGAACAGCCACTACCAAACTTTAGCATGAGTCACACTAAGCATACAAATATGTAGCACATGTTGCAGAAAGACAGCACATTTTAAGCAAATAAAAGTTCATTAGATTTGCAACACTATTTCCTCACACTACAAGCAAAGTAAACTTGTAATCATCAATAAAAAAAAATTATAGCACAGAAATTATATGCACGTAGTCACACGATGTGCAAAGTAAGGAAAATCATAACCAGAAAAAGTTGTGTGATCACATAAAAGATAAACAGATTAAAAGATTCTTCTCAACATAAAATATAGCAAGAAGAAGGATAGATAAAACATTTCATCAAGAGAAACAATAAGAAATCACCACAAATACTGCAAAACATTTTTGAAGTTAAAATGAGATTCTAGCATAACATAAAGAAGATATGTAGAAGGAAGAAATTATCAAAGCTATCCAAAAGACTAAAGAAGACACAGCTCCCAGTTATACCATCCTAAATACAGATCTATTCAGCAAATATCATACATTAACAGCTGAAACTATGGGTCCCTCTTTTCCCCACAAAATACAGCAGCGGTAACATCACAAAATGAGACAAAAGGATCATTGTGAAATGCATATGCCATACCAGTTGGCGTAGGCGATCATGTCCTTCCACAATCTATTATCCACAGTGCATCTTATAGGCGAACGTAAGATAGACAGTGCATCATATCAGTTCTTATGTTGACCATTTTCCATACCATGACACCAAACTATTCAGTATTTTCTCTCTTTGTCATCTGTGATCTCTCTTTCCTTTTATTTTGCCAGTTGTAACCAAGCATTTCAACTTTCCTCTTCTCATGATGTGCCCAGAAAATGTTTATTGTTTCTTTCTGATGATTTTTAGGAGCTCCTTTTTGTGTTGGCCTCTTTGAAAATTTCCTCATTGGTCTTTTTAGCTGTCCAGGGAACTTTCAACATTCTTCTGAGAAATCCCATCTCTGTGGCCTCTAATCGTCTTTTCATTTGTTTGTCTACTGTCAATGATTCGCTTCCATAGATCAGCATGTAATTGGTTCTATATAGCACTGATGAACTCTCTTTCTCACTTCTATTGGCATAGATTTGTTGCATAAGATATTTTTCACTTTCTGAAATGCTATTTTGGCCTGAGCTATTCTGCTTTTTATTTCTGTGGTGCATCTTCCATCTGATGTTATTATTGTGCCCAAGTATTTGAAACGGTGCACTTGTTTCAGATTTGTCCTGTTTATTTTTATGCTGCATGATGGTGATGATTTCGTGTGGTTCTTCGATATGACCATTACTTCTGTTTTCTTACCTTTCAGACTGAGACTTTTCTTTTTGCTTTTTATATAGACCACAATAACTGGAGAGGAAAACTATACTTTCAGTGGCTTTATAAGTACACAACACAATCATCATACAAGAACTCTTTAAAGCAGTAAACTTAGATATAAGGAGAAAGCAAGCAACAGACAGAAAAGATGCTGCATAGATTCTATTTTTACCTTAAGAAACATAATAATTAAACAGTGTTTGTAATAGCAGAATAAAAATTTACATCAATTCTGTTGGGTTTTAAAGTGTTCTGACAGCATCATAGAAATTGCTTAAAAGCAAAATGATAAGAACTTTTGAAATGTCCAATTACATAGTAACAACTACTTTTAAAAGTGCATATAAAAAATGCACAAATGTATCAGTGAAAGTAGCCATTTGTTCACAGTTAAAATACAAGTGGGACAAGATTACCCACCAACAACAATTCTTTTCTTTATTATTATAGACTGCATAATGGGATAGCTATGAAGTATATTCAAACAGAAAAATTCATTTAATATTGATAGTTATTCACAATGAATACCTAGAGTACATGCATTAACGATATAACACATTCCAGAAAAGGTAGAATGTCTGAATATAGTTACAAAGTTGAATTGAATGTAAACATGAAAAGATTAGAAATCTTGCACTATTTTTAAAGAAATCATAGACTCATCAAAACAGATAACCAGGAACTAGCAGTCCAAGCAAATACATTCAAATTCCTGAGTGGAAACAAACCAGTAACCCCTGATGAAGAAGTGGGGATATAAAAAGGATGAACTCAACCAGAATAACTTACACCTATCTAAACATGTGAAGACTCCTCCAGAATGAAAAAAAGGATTACTTGCTCAGAGAAGATCCAGAAATCATGAGAACTACAATCAAGTGACCACATTAGTAGAGGAATGTAAAACATACCAATACAATTATTTATAACTATCCAAAATAAAATACTCAACCTTTTAATTCCAGAGTAACAATAAAGTAATATGTCCATAATTTATTTTACCTCATCAACAGTTTTTTTTTTTACGTTGTGCAACATAATAATTTCTTATCTTATTTTATTTTACATTTTTTAATGAGGTTTTTAATTAGGAACAGCCACTTATACAGAAGTTTGAACTTGATGATGTTAAACATTTTTCACTTTAAAATGTATGATAATTGTGTGGAAAAAAATTAGCAAAATAATTCGGGAGATACAAATTATTGCTAAATGTGAAATAAAAAATATGCTATAAATATGCAACACAATGATCAATCCTTTTTATGACTTGTTGGAATGCTGAAAGAGCATTCTTAATATCTGTCTGCGTGTACATTTTCAGACCTTTATGTCCATTCATTAATGTGATTAATGAGATATCTTCAGTGACCTTTGTTTCTACTTTGTACAACTAATACCACATTCCTTCTCCCTCTATCACATATTAGGTTACCTTTGCATGATTATATGCTATATCAGGTAGCAAAAATCAAATCTAGGATTCTTACGTGCAACTTAGATTAAATATTTTCTTTTAATGTTTGTCTTCAGTGATGTCTTCAAAAATAAAGGCGGAGAATATGAAAGACTTCCTAAGCAAATATATGTCAACCGCTTTATATTTGTTGAAGGACTGAGGCTTAATAAAGAAAACGGCTAAGAGATACATTAAGGTTTCTTTGAGACAGCCCAGCGTGTTGTGCAGGTTTCCTAAAAAAAGATCTCAAGAAGATAGCTGTAGAAGTCCAGCATTGATTGAGAAATTTAAAAACCTGGTTACTGTTTGGTTTTTGGATGTTTCATAAATTCAATGTTTTATTTGTGCTGTGACATTTTTTCTGGCTAATATGTCAACTTTGTTAAGTTTATTTTCACAGCGTTCTGATTGCTTCTTCAAGGATACTGATCTACTGTATTTTTGTGACTTTCCTGTAAATTTTTCTTTAATTATTTCTGTTTCCCTTATTGTTTAAGAGTAAAACCACCATGTTAAATTTGTGTATGTTTTAGAGCAGTTTAAAAAGATGTGCTATGAGTTGTGCATAAACAACAAACAATATGAACTATCAGTAAGAATGTCCTTACCAAATACTAAAATATATACATAGACATGACTGGAGTTCAATGAAGAAAATTCTGCTTGAGAATATTAGTTAACAAAACAAGCTTCTTTGTTCTGCTGGCAGCCACAAAAGTCCTCCAATCTCTTTAAAAGTGAAATGTGGTTGGTTGTTGTTGTTGTTATGGATCCAGCTACCTTTGAGCTGATGCCCTTAGGCCCTATGCCATGTAGTAGTATCTGCAAGTATTTTTAAGTTCTGCTGTGGTTCTGTATAGAGTTTTCCATTTGGAGGGTCTTTGAGGAAGTAATGTTGTTCTGATGTCAGTGAGCTTTGAACATTGAAACAGGTGGTGTTCTACAGTTTCTTATGGGTGATTACAGAGTGGACATACTGGGGTATGGTTTTGTTGTATTCTATTAATGTGGTGATTCAGCATAACATGTCCTGTTCTCAGTCTGAAGATGGTGGTTTGGTCTCTTCTTGTTAGGTTGTTGATGTTGTCTTGTGGATTTGGTCTTGCCATATATTTGAAAAGCTCTCTCCCTGTTTTCCCTAAGGCCCATCCATTCAACCACTCCTCCCTACTGTTGGAGTTTATGACTTGTTTGGCTGTGTCTAGTGTGATGGATGTATGTATCTGTGTTTGTCTGGATCCTCTCTTAGCTAATGTATCTGCCTTATCATTTCCTGGTATATTTGAGTGTCCCTGGATCCATTGCATTACCAATCTTATGTTATGTGTTTCAATGAGTTTGTCTGTATCTATAATAAGATGTGTGAGTTCTGGTTTGTTCATGTTGTTTCCCAGTGCTTGCAGAGCCAATTTGGAATCCGTAAATATGACTGTGTTTGTTTTCTTCGATGGTGTGGTATCGAAAATCATATTTAAATGATAAATTGCTATTTCTATAGCTGTTATTTCTGCTTAATAATTATTACAGACTTCACCACAAGGTCCACATATTTCTTCTGCTCTTCCATCTGGATAATGTATTAATATTCCATATCCAGCTTTTGAAGTAGCGTTAGTGGCTGCACCATCTGTGTATATATGTATCCAGTCTTCTGGATAAGTATCTATTGTTTTCCTTGCTGCTAGTGTTACTGATACTGGGTCTGCCCTTTTATCTGTTCTGTCCCATATCTCTACATTTATTTCAGGATTTTTAAAATTCGTGTGCGAAGTGTGGTTGGAGGATTGTTTTTGGTACTTTACAATTACATAATATTTACCTGGCTACATACAACTGCCCTCTCTAATCATTCATTGTTTTATTTAAAAATAACTGAATTTTGTGTGTTAAAACAAATTTTTCCCCAGCAGCAGTGTGCACAGGGGTCCCTCACCGCACTGGCAGATAACTCCGTCTTCTGAGATACTCATATTTTTTCCGTCGAAGGGTAACTGACATTTCAAGCCAGACCTCGCTACTGAGACTAGAGGTGGATGTCGCAAAGAGAAAACACAAACAAAAATCCCAACTGTGTAGCCAGAATTTGAACTCACAACCTCTCCGTTTTGAGACCAGCGCCTTACCTTAAGACATACTAATTTTATTATTCTTATTTCTCTAACTGCAAATTTTGATAATTAACAAACTCAATATAATATTAATAAATTATGCAGTCAAATCAAAACTAATAAATCTGTCAGAATGAGTCCTATTTGATTCAGAAAGAATTTAGCTGATAGTTTCCTTGCATAAGACTGCCAAACTATTATTTGTTTTTGTTTGTTTACGTACACCAACTGTATATCTCCAGCAAAGTCCCAAGGGACTGAATTATGTGTATGTGAGTGCGTATTATTCTGCATAATCATCATCAATAGAATAAAGGATTCAATAGATACAGTAATGCATGAAGAACAGGCTGGGTTTAGAAAAGGGAGAAGCTGCCTTGACCACATTTTTACTCTACGATGTATATTGGAGGAACACATTGAAAAGCAAAACCCTTTTGTACTTAACTTCATCGACTTCAAGAAAAGCACTCGACAGCATTCATAGAGATTCTTTGTGGAAAATTATGAGGCAATATGGCTAACCATACAAAATCATAAATATTATCAAAGACAAGTATTATGGCTAAACATGTGCGGATTGCACAGAGGATGGACTGAGCTAATGTTTTCCAATAGAAACTGGGGTTAAACAAGGACGCATTTTATCGCCTATGTTATTTGGAGTTGTTATGGACTTCATAATGAAGAAATGCTGCACTGGTAACAAAAGCATCGAATGGATACAATGAGACCATTTGGAGGACCTTGACTTTGTTGATGACATAGCCCTCATCTGCAGTCAAATAAAAATGATGCAGAAAAACACAAATGAACTATAATCAATAGCCAGCAAAATTGGGCTTGAGATCAATCATGAAAAGACTAAAGTCATGAAAAGCTTAATTCCAACAGATGACAGAATATACATGGAAAACAAACCAGTGGAAGAGATTGATCACTTTATCTATCTTGGAAGTCACATTGATCAAGAAGGGGATACAAGTAAAGAAATTAGAATCAGAATAGCTAAAGCAGGAATGTCTTTCAGAAGCCCTGAAAAGTTGTGGAAATCAAAACTCATCAGCACAAACACAAAACTTAGACTAATCAAATCAAACATACTATCAACAGTTACGTATGCGTGTGAGAGCTGGAAAACAACAAGAGACATAGAAACAAAGTTTAACCCATTCGAAAATAAATGTCTAAAGAAAATACTTGTTGTAGCGTGGAACAAATTCAAAACAAACGAGGAAATTAGAGAAATCGCCAATCAGCCACTAATATTTTCAGTAATCAAGAAAAGACGATGTAACAGGTAAGAGGAAAAAAGGCCGGCCCAGAGCGACACTGAGAAGAATATTGAACAGAGAGACAAGAGCAGCAGGAATCGGCTCCCTCAAAGAGATATGAATTTCTTGCACAGAACAGAGACAATTGAATGGCGAGATTTGAAAAAAGATCTTTACAATGATTGAAAACTGCTAGAAAAAAATTTAGATAAGAGAAAGAGTATCTGTGTCTATGCCCTATGGGCTAGCTATGGCTCAAAAGGTCAATAGATAGATAGATAGTCGGTGTGTGTGTGTGTGTGTGTGTGTGTGTATATATATCTATGTCACTTTTTTAAATTTTTCATATAAGCAGATCAGGGGCTCAGGTGCCCCTTGTCATAAAGGCAGATAACTCTGACTTTAAAGGTACTCTCAGTTTTTATCATTGAGAGTTTTGACATTCAATTCATATTTTTCTAGCATTTTTTGCCTGGGCAATGGCCATTTAGGTCTATTCTTTTTTATTTCCATGTGTCAGAACCACATACATTTTTGCTATCCACAACTCTTGTGACTCATCATTTACAACAGATATCGTGTGCTTACGTTACAACAAACTATTATGTGCACCTGATTAAAATCACAAACCATCCACACAAACACACAGAGGAGAGAATATCTATTGGTAAAGAAAACTATTAACTCTTTCAGTGCGGAAGGTTTTTATCATTTTAGCGGTAGAGATTTCAGAGACAAAAATTTTTCATGTTTTTGAATATTAAATATTAATCTACATGTTTATATTTATTTTACCCGTAGCGTATTATATATAGCCGCGATAGCTCAGTGGTTAGTGAACTGGACTACAAAGAACAAGAGGAAGAGTTCGATCCCAACTGACAGCTTCCGGTTCACTCAGCCTTTAATGGGTACCAAATTTTTTTCTGGGAAAGTAAAGCGGCACGAGCGTAATACCGACCACATTACCCCAAAAATCATGTGCCGAATGTCTGTAAAATTTATGGTCACTAACACCATATTCCCTATACGCCACTTGGCGTGACGGGGGTACTTTACTTTACTTATATTATATATAACTCTTTTCGATAATTAAACAAGGAATTAGATGTCACCAATACCAAGATGATACAAGACATATAACAAGAATATGGTTTCATGACAGTTTACACTAATCGAATTGAGAGTGACGCACTGTGCGGCAAAACGAAATCGACATGTTCGTCGAATCATATGGAAAGGCTTAAAAGTCAACACCAACAAAAGAGCCATGATACAATAGTGGTTAGTAAACTGGTCACATGAAGGCCGATTTTTTATTCTGGTTACTGGCTTCTAGGTTCACCCAACCATAAAATAACACCGGATTGTTAAAAATATTTTTTTTATGTTGGGGTAGGGGAGAGAAGACAGTACTAGTGTAATACTGACCACGTTACCTAAGATACATGCCGATCTATCTCTTTCTATTGTCCTTTCGAGCCGAAGACGGCATTGTTCTGTTCGTTTTCGTCAGCTTTGACCTCTGACGAAGTCCCACCCATTCAATTTTGTAGGACTGAATTTTGCGTGTAAAGTCTGTTTTATCCCATTACAGGATGCCCCTCGCCATGCAGGCAGATTTACTCCGACTTCAGAAGTACTAATTTTTAGGGAATTAGTAAAACCCAGGTGTCCTCGCCAGGGTACGAACCCCGGCTGTTGCCGTGGTAAGCCAACCGCCTATCGATTGCGCTAACCGGACACCCGAAGACGGCATTAGAAACAGAAAACAACGACAGCAGAGGTCAACAGTGGAGCAAACGACCGCAAGCTATAGACTTATCTCTATCAAAGCAAATGAGGAAGAGAAGAAGGAGGATAACAACGAGTGTGTGTGATTGGGAGGAGGGGGACAACTAACCTAATACTCCCTATCCGGGAGGTTGTTTTTTACGACAATCACAACAGGATATAGTGCGGTATTGTTTGCGCGGAACTCTTGACCCAAACCAGACTTCACTAACGACTTTATACAACTAACCATGAATAAGACAGGCGCAATTACAGATCTCCTTGGACGGACTAACAATAGCTCTGAAATAATTCACAATTAAATACATTACATACACTTGCAATGAACGTAATGCCCACCAACAACCAGGCTTCTCCACAACATTCAGTCCCCGTGATGTTTATCACGTCCATTATTAACATTTCATCAAGGCCATGAAGCTAATTTATCTAACATTTTCTCACTTTCCTGCTCCTTTTCTCAAGCACTTTGTATGTGGTCACACCGTGTCTCCTAGAGTGCACTGGCGCCTACTTTGTAATTTGTTGTCACTCTGTAAGTGTATCAATGCTGCTCTCGGCATTTAAAAAAGAAAGCTATCTTTACGGCATTATTCAATTGGGGTCGAGGCGACTTATAGAACCAGAAAATAAAAGCCGCTTGTCCTGAGCTGTCGCAATGAGGTGGTCCGGGTCTGAGTTTTTATTTCACCACCGATATATTTTGAACACTGCCGGGATTCGGGATTCTAAGTTCTAACCCGCGTTCACCTGGTTTGGCGACCCGCTCTTCCTTTCAGCATTGTTGTATTCAAGTGCCCGCACATTCAAAGACTATAAGAACAATAAATCATTAATACTAACAGACCAGATACTAAAATGTCCAAGGCTGTTTACAACAACCACTTTTATCTTTACAGTCCTTAGCCTGTACTACAAGTCTTGTGTTAACAAACTGATGCACTGATTTGTTTTCTCTTGTAGTATTATCATTAGGTTATACTGCCGTTTCCATGATGCAACTTGTATGGCGCTATCTAAATGTCACGAAAATGTGATGTTAAAACGCAAACCAACTACTCATATACCAGTAACAGTATATGAATCTAGTTACAGTACTATTAAGTGGTCAATAATTTAATAACGACAAGATTAACGTGCATTGTCTTGCAATATGAGGTAGGAAAACAAATGGGAAAATAGAACACGCATATATATATATATATATATATATATATATATATATATATATATATATATATATATATATATATATATATATATATATATATATATATATATAAACACACATATGTATATGCAAAAATGTAACAATATTCCAGTTGCAACAAATATGCAAGTCAACTTATTTAAGGTGGGCGATAACTGTAAAGTATTTAATGCAGGTGTTATTAATTATTCAGAAAAATACTCATTTGTTGGTAATGTCTTGCTCAACCCCATCCAGTTATAATCTGAAATCATTATTAAGAAAGTTCAAGTGCGATAAATCTAAAAGAAATGAGTGATTCGACTGGTGCTGTATAGGTCATCATCATCATCAAGTACCTGCTGAAATAGTACCGGGAAGCTGTATAGGTACTTGTAACAAAAGATAGCGAATCAATTCAGAGAAAGGGATATGTTTACAGCACTCAAAAATGACAAAATAATCAACAGAAAAAAAACCACAAAGAACAATATATCCCTAAGCAGGATCGAACCCGTACTCCTTGGCACAGCGCCTTGCCACGAAAAGCCAAACGCTAGGGAACACTGCCAACTCGGTTAAAGTAAAGCAAAGATAATACGTCACCCCCAAACGACAATATCTGGTTAGGGGCAACTGTTATCGTACACTGAGACCACTTACGAGTATTACTAATGTTGCGTCACCGCACACAGTTCGCGATACTACACCACAATGTGCGCGACAACAGTTGTTATGTGTGTTTACTTGATACCCAGTTCGACACATGGTTAACAAAGGAAGGTCAACTCCACATTGATTACTTTCCATTGCATCTCCACGCTAGAATATTATTGCATTCATTTATGATTTGTAAAAAGGTCTGGGTCCTACGTTCACATAACGAGATGCGTTTTATTGTATTTTACACTTTGCTGTCCAGCACATCTGTCTGCACGACTTGGTACTGGCTATCCTGCCCTTTGGTCTTTTCTTTAACCTTCCCGTAAGTCAGAAATTATTTGTAATCAAGAGTTGTTGCCCATAAGAAAACCTTCACATCATACTTGTCTTTCCTACTCGAGTTCGTAACAATCACTTCTTTAATTAGGAAAAGCAGTATAAAAGAACGAAAGGGAAAAGAAACCAATTATAAAATGTACATCGGGCCATAAAATCTTAACATCTGAAGTGAAAAAAATTGTACAAACAAGGAAAAATGGAAAATATGCTGGACTTGACAGCATACTGATAGAGATAACAAAGGCACTAGAAGATTTTGCCATTGAATAGAACAGACATATGCAACGACATATACCATACAGGATATATACCAAATGAACTAAAAACATCAACTTTCATTGCACTGCTTAAAAAGAATGGTGCATTTGAATGCAGTGACTTTATAACAATAAGCCTAATGAGCCATGTTACAAAAAGCTTGCTAAAAGTTATACAAGGATTCCGAATATATGGAATTAGAAGAACAACAATTTGGATTTAGGAAAAACAGTGGGACGAAAGAAGCCATATTCTGCATGAGGACATAAGTCGAAAAGTACACAGAAGTAAACAATATAAGACTGCTTCATAGACTACACCAAAGCTTTCGATAGAATACACAATAGACAACTTACAGACTGCCTAAAAGGTATACATCTAGAAGACGCAGACATACGACTATCATGCAATTTATACTGGGAGCAAACAGCAATAATAAAATATAACAAAGAGAACTCTACACCTATTGATATAAAAAGAGAAGTAAGACAGGGACGCATCATATCACAAAGCTTGTTCAATCTAGACACAGAGCAAATCAAACACACCAGAGATGCCATGAAAACAATGGTGACAGAACAGATGGCGACAATGATCTACATGGTGGTAGGGTATATTCCTCCAACAATTTTAGTAGCTGTATAGATCCAGTCCCATGATGCGATGTTGGGGTAAGGTAAAGGGGATACAACAAACACACCTGCGAAACACTAGCTTCAGTAATGAGCACTGCACATGGGTATATGTGAACATATTTTCTCATATCTTATCTGTGTATTAGGACTTTGTGCCTACTACGTACATATACAGATAACTGACTCATGATGTTGACATTTAGCACTTCATTTGTGGGTCATTTATATAAGCACAAACCTTTAAACAACAAAGAAAAAAAAATTACGTACGTTCATGATATTAAGATGCAGCATTTTAAATTGCGTTCATCTGTAATTATATACCTACTTTGCAAAATATCGTTAAGTGCACAGCATTAA